>JABSTQ010003908.1:0-27772 GCA_013358835.2 Ixodes persulcatus
ACTCCTACGGTCCTTGCCCTGACCGTCCTGCCCGACCGTCGGCGTTGCTGAAGTGGAATATACTGGCCGCGCGACCCTTGGTGAAACCTCAATCTCTTTCCTCTTGTTTCATCTCCTTGTTTCCCGAGGGCAGCGGTTGACTCTCGCCGTGAAAAGCGGTGAATCTCCGACAGACGCAGGAAGGGTAAGCAGCCATCGCTTTGACTAGCAGACGTAAAGCAGACGACGTTAACTGCGCCAACCCGCCGACGCCGTTTAAGAGTGAGGAGTCTCGCCGCACACAAAAGGAGGAAAAAGTATTTGGGAGGGAACTTGCGGACACTACACGCTCATCCCGTTTCTTAGCAAACAAACCTCGGCGCCTGGGGACACCTCGCCAGTGAGTCCTTTGACTTCTCTCCTTGATGCGCGTCTGCTAGTTGTTAGACAAAAACAGCGTACCGCTCGAGTTAATCGTCTGCCCACTCTGAAAGGCGAAGTCGAGCTCGCTCGTAAAGACCTGCTTTCCGAAAGTCGCAGGAAAGGTAAGACAGACGCAGACGACGTTGCAAAGGCCAGACGACGCGTCAGACGGGGGTCGCGATCAGCCAATCAAGGCTCGGCGTTCTGACGTCACCGCTACCTCCTTTCTCATGCGCAGAAGACGAAAATGAGCCCACTTGCGAGGCGTATACATGAGTCACACTCGTTGCGGCGTTGCGGTGTTTTGTCGTTGCGTTCGTTTCGGTTGGTTGCATGCGAACGCAACCGTTGCAAATGTGTGAACCACTTTTAGACATATGTAACGAATGACAGAAGCACAAGCGGCAAAAATTCCAATTCAAACTGAAGTATAATGGGGCGAACTTGCGCCAACCAATTGAAGAACGAGCGTCGAGACAGCAGAAAAGCGGGCGGCGAATTGGCGGTACAGAAACGCGAGACTGGTTCGACAAGGTGACGCGCAGCTCTTTATCTCATGTGAGTCGGCATCTCGAAAATTTGGCCCAGATGGTTTGAGCGTTCGGGGTGAGAATGAGCAGGCACTTTGAATAACAAGATTGCAGGACGAAATTATAAAAGTTATGCCCCCCCCCCCCCCCCCCCCCCCGCGCTGCGCTTACGCCACTTCGGGTGATTGTCTGCGGCGGTTCATTGCAAAAATGTGAACCAGTAACTTTAGTTACGATAAATGCAAGCCCTAAAACTTTGCCATCTGGTTTGAATTGGTAGCGTTGCATTTGGGCAGGGACTGAGCGTTCGGCGATGCATATAATTTAGTTTGGAGGTAACACAACATTTTTAAAGGCTCCCTAGCATTGATGACCAACATGCGCGTGATAACTCTGTGGTCACGTGCGCACCGACGCACAGCGGCTCCCGAGAGAACATTTCTCCGATCGACTCGAATGGCTCCTAAGAGCTTCGGATCACGATACCCGGCTCAGGTGCCGCGTCGACGGCGGAACTTGCCGCACGTTTGCATCAGTTCCGCGCAATATCCAATTACACAACGTTGGATAACAGCCCGTGGCTCATCATCGCACAGCGGATACTGCTTTCCGTCTAGTTGCCGTATTGCCTCGCGACTGCACCACTTCACGCCACCGCGGGCAACCTTACATTCTAGAAAATGCCTGCACGTCTACTACCCGCAAAACACCCCGATTGCATAGATTGGCTATTTCAGGGGTTTGGGGGTTAGTAGATGCGCAGGCATTTTTTAAGAGAGTACACGCGAGGGTAGAAGAGAAACACGGGGCAAGCCGACACGAAGAGACCGCCCTGGATACGACACGGAGACGGCTTGGACCAGCGGCTGTGACAGACGCCGACATCGCGGTCGTTATCTTAAATTAGCCGTGTAATACCATCAGTTAACTAAATAAATGTTAGTGTTCTTTACCAACCGTCCAGACCAGTTTAACTTCGAGTCGGGAACAACCGTAGACGCTACAACTCAATAAGGGTAAGAGCTTGCCATGCAGTACCGAAAACATGAGCTTAAATATTAAGAAAATTTAAAGCTTAGAACATCTTTTTTTTTTTTACAAGATTTACACCCGAGTCGCTGCGGTCTTGGGCGGAGGAGAGGATCGTCTTGTCAGTCTGATTGCGTTCGCATTGTCTGTAGGCGCATAGAAGTGCGCTCAAGAGTTGCCACCTTCTTGCACCCTTCAGACCAAGGTAGGAAATACAAATCATTATTTAGATCATTATTAAATCAAACTAGTTTTACTAAAATTATTCGAATCAAAGTTTCCCGTTACCGCTTGCCCTGTGGCCATCATGTGATTCTTTTATGTGCATTGTGTTAGATTTGAATCTAATAATAATCAAGCAAAAGTGATTCATAGAAGACAGAACACAAGCCTTCCAATTAGACAGTTACATAAAGTCGTACCGCAAGCAAGTCAGAGCGGGGATGGAAAATACGAAAAGATTAAATAGTAATGTTGTATTGCTAACAAATCAGAATCCAAAAAAAAAAGAAAATAAAGCTATTTAATGTAGCGAAGAAGTAAATTTGTTTTTCTTTTAGTATGACAAGTTTAAGATGAATAAATGTTGCGAATCAAAGTGTGCTCTTAGTTTACTGTAAATAGTTTTTTCCGCATTGTTATCACTATCGTGATCGGACGAAGGTATAATCAATCTGCGATGTTTAAAAACGCATTTGATGAAAAAGAATAACCATTTTCTGTCTACAGCGATTTAAAATCAAATTAACCATAGTTACAGTTGCGCACACAAGGACAGGGACAGAGAAGAGAAACACGTAGACAACAGACAAGCGAACACTCACAACTCATGTATTAACAAAAATACCAACTCGCCCAACTGCTTACTCTACTAAATCAAATTAATCTGATTTAAATGAAATCAACCTGACTTCCTTAACTAAAAAAAAAAAATATTTTTAAACTTTTTTTTTTTTTAGACGGTATTAGAACAGTCACATGCCCCCACATATGAGTGAAAATATGAAACAGCGACATCGAGAGGGATCACAGCTTCGCGCATGGCCGAATTGAGACTTGTACCAGAATCATGGTTTTATTCAGTTTTCCCTTCTAAAACGCGCCCGCGTTCAGTATGTTGCGCTTCTCTTCTCATTCAAACTAATAAAAAAAACTCTAAATACGAAATTCCCTCGCCCCCCCCCCCCCCCAAGAAAAAAAAAAAAAAGAAAGCAACAACACAAATTTGTTTTTTATTGCAAAAATTAATTATATATTGCTGAACGCTCATTCTCCGCACAACCTAGAACTTGCGGTATGAACCGGATTTCACAATTTAAAAACAAACGTGGGAAAATAAGCGCCAAAGGAACAGGGACAAAGAGTAGAATAACAACGAGACAGGGCGCTACTCTTTGTCCCTGTTCCTTTGACGCTTATTTTCCAATGATGTACCAACTGGCCCATCTAAGCATTTTAAAAACAAACCGTTATCTAAAGAAAAAAAAAGAAAAATTGCTTATGATTTTCTTAAAATTGTAATGGGAAATGGGGCCCGTCTTGGCCTGTTTTGGGTAACTGGCACCATTCGGCCCCATTTATTCGAGGCCCCCTTCGACCGCCATTATCTCATTGAAAAGTTTCAGAAGATTGCTTATAACTTCTGAATGAGATAATTGTTCGTCCTTTGACTTTGACATATGGCTTGGGCCACTAGCGGAAAATGAGCGTTCGGAAATCCGTAGTTTACTTTTGCTCTAAAAAAAAAGAAGAAAAAAAAAGGAACCTATTAAATTTTTAAACTTTTTCGTGCAAAAAAAAAAAAAGAATTGTAAATTTTTCTTTTGGGGACTCCCTGTATGTGTTCTTAGTACTCTAGTCACTGGCGATTAAGAAACAAAGGGCGTAGCGAGTCTCGAGCATCTTATTCTCGCTCAGCAGCAGCCTATGAGGTTGCGGCATTGGCCGATAAGTTGACGGCAAAGAATCAATCACGAGGCAGGAAACGAGAACGTGATAAGCCACGCCCAGCGACTACAGTGGCTACTTATACTCCGTCTCACTAAAACCGTGCAGTACAGCGAAAGCTAGAGGAGAGAAAGCGGATGCCAACCTGTTCTCGAGGAGGGAAAAGAGGAAGGGCTGGGATTCCCTCATTCCTCCTTTCCCTCCCCTTTAACACGTGTGGATACACTCCCTTTCCTGTAGCTTTGGCCGTACTGCACGGTTTTAGTGAGACGGAGTATGTATAGCGCTTCGCACGAATTTGTGCCCATAGAGTGGCATTTTATTTTCTTCGCACACCGAGCTTTGGTTTCAATGATCGCAACGGGTAGCTACAAAGCTGGCTGCCTCTGTTACTATTTATTCTTCAGACGCGCGCCGGATGCCAGCGTTCTTAATCCAAACGATAAGTAGGCTAATTAAGTAAAAATTGTTAATGAACTTTTAATTCGTGAGTGGCATCGAAAACCACTAAATCAACTCTTTTTAGAAGGATATAAAGAGGGGGCAGGCATTTTACTGCGTTCCGTAAACACGCTTCATTTGGACGCGTTTCTAGGTTTCGGTTTCTTATCGGAGCGCATCTTTGCGCCCGCGGTCCTGCTCCCCAGTGGCTCAGAGGGGCATCACGCGTGCTCCCCAGTGGCTCCGAGGGGGTGGCTTCGCGCCGCGACCACCGGGGAGCGGGACCGCGGCAGCAAAGATGCGCTCCGATAAGAAACCAAAACCTAGAAACGCGTCCAAATTGACCGCTTTTTTATAACGCCGTAAAATGCTTCCCCTGCTTTAAAGCCTTCTAAAAAAGTTGATTTAGTGGTTTTCGATGACGCTCGGCAAGTTTCTAATTGGAACCATATTTCTATTTTCACTAATAAAAATTTAATTAACAAACTTTATTTAACTAGCCGACTGATCGTTACGATTGGCCCCCTAAGAATGTTCCCCTGGCCGCATAACTCACCTGCACAAAACCAAGTGTATCTTTCACGTTTTTTTTTAAAAACAAATCTGTTGCACTTAAAAAGAAACCCACTGCATAATACATATTCGTTACGAAGCTTTCTTTTGAACGCGGCGCATGAAATTCGAGGAAAGCGTTTCGTCGCCCGACAGAGCTGCATCCGCGATAGACGCTCATGCGACAATGAACCTTCGGCAAATCGGCGGCGTGTCTCTAATCTTCCGTTACTTTTGCCCGGCGCATTAGTGGTTCCTGCTAATGAATTAGTGGGCTGCGTGGCCCTTTCTCGCGAGTGCGGTAGTCCTTGAAGGATGTAAATAAAGGGAGGTTTATGCCACAGACGTTAATGGCACGGTGATTTGCCCCTCCGAGTTCAATTCGCGGGAACGTAAGGTTCTTTCTTCCCTGCGCTTATTGGAGTTCTTTTTTTTTTAATTTCTCCGTTTCTGCATGCGACGGCAAATTGGTTCGGCGGCGGCTGTCTGCAAATGGTCACCTTCCAGTTAACTTGAAGGCGGAAGTGACTGTTTTTTTTTTTTTGTTCTTCTTTTTCTGCGGTGCAGGTAAAAACTTTCCGGTGGCTTTATTTGGTGCGTTCGCTAGGATAGATTATAAATCAAGAAATAAGAAAGACTATAGGCACAGAGTGAAAACAGAAGGGCGTGGCTTTTGAACGGAGCATTGTCGAAAGTAGGAAGCTCGTCCACGAGGTGAGACAACAAAAGCAGAATTCAGTACAAGTTTTGATGTGTAGATACCGCAAAAAGGTGTGAGACTGATGCATGGTAAACATCCCTAAAACATTGTCCCATTTTTTTGTGTTTTCGTTGGAGCGAACGTTCCCGTCAGTTTTCGCAAGCGTCATTACAACACAAAGAAAGCTTTGATTTTTTTATATTATGCTGTCCATGTTCTCTCCATTATTTGTAATTATTCTTGTAAGTTTTTTTTTTTAAATTATACATGTAAAAACTTTCGTGTACAATGTGGGTCAGTAGCTAAAACTCTTACGCTTGCGTTATACGCTGCACGTTGGAGAATATGGCAACTATGAGATTATTTTTATTATATATAATCGCAGAGTACACCTAAGCGCCCTTGATTCAGGGATAATGAGGATAGTGCTTTCTGAAGTTTCCTCAAAAGTACTTTAAGTCTTTTTTTCAAGTTGACGACGCACCGTTTTTCAAGAGAAAAGCGGAATTACTTTAAACGGAAGATTTGACAAACATAAATGCGACATTAAATTAATGTGCCAAAAATGATATACATATATATTTATTAACACTTTCCTAGCCTATTTACCTCGATGCTTGCTCTTTGTGCGTAACAGACGTAAAACAAATCCGCCTTTTTATGGCGCTTTATTTCATAAATTTATTTTTTTTCGGCATAAACCACACTCCGTTTTAGTGCATCCAACTACTGAATCCCAGAAAAAGTAAACGCGTGCACACTTAACGAAAGGCTATACTAGTCCATAAACTTTTGGGTTTAAATCAAGGTTGGATTCTGAGTTTAATCGCATTAAATGGGAAGAGCCCAGTTCCGGGGAAATTATAGCCTATCTGAGTATTCACGCTAAGGGGCAAGGCCGAGCCGTATATCTCCGACGGATCGAATCCGGCCCTCTAACACGAGGAACGCCATTTCGCCATTTCAACAGAAATGAACCCTAGGGAACAACGTAAAGGCTAACAACCAAAATTTATTTAAGTTTCTTTTTTTACTTGTGACGGCTTGAAGCTTTTTTTACGTTATATATTTTTTTGGCAGATTTCGAACGAGAAGTTTAGTCGTTGTGAGTTTGAACTCAATCCTGTAACTACGATTCTTACCTCGGGCATGCCGGCCCGCCCCAGTAATTTTGATTCGGGCTCTTCCCGTCTTTCTTTTTTTCTCTTTCTCTCATGATGTTTTGGGTAAATTTATATCTCCTTGTTCTTGTCTTTCTGTTCCAACGAGAGTTCCGGAAACTCGTAAAAAATTTAACGATCCGTTTTTTTTCTACACGGACTGCTCGTACATAAAACAGCTGCGCGAAAAAATAAAATAAAAAGCGTCACTTTTGTTACACCTAACCTTTTTACCTTTTCTTCGCGTTATATTATCGTTATTTCTTAAGCCTTGAGTGAGAATTGGGACAATGCAGTTCGGCTTTAGTCACAACTCGGAGGCCTGTTCGTTACGTAAATTAGAACGAAATGCTACTATAGCAGGGCGTGGCGATTGTGGCATTAGTCGATAAGAGCATCTCAGAACAAATCAGGAAGTAAAATACGTGAAGATAACAGATCCCGCCCTGCGTTCCTTAAGCACTCAGCGGCCATGTGCAATTAAACTCTATCCTGCTTTATCCTATGTCAGAGCACAGCCGACGCTACGAGGATTCGGTGCTGGCACATCCTATCGAGTCAGTACATCCACCGAGCCAACACAGTCATCGATGAATCGGATGACTCGGCGGGTGTGCTAGCTCGATGAATGTCTTGGCATGTCTTTGGACGTACTGGCTCGATGGATGTATTTGCTCGGTGGACGTATATGCTCGAAGGACGTAGTTGCTCGGTGGATGTAGTTTGCGGTGGATGTAGTTTGCGAGCCATGATCGCGAGCAGTTCCGCCGCGCCCGCTGAGCAGGAAAGTAGGAGGACACTCACTAGGGCTTTTCCCGTTTCCGTCGCGAGAGGGCGAGCAACGAGCTGAAGTCGCGAATAGCATCACATCAAGGTCGGCTCCCTCCCCAACACAGCGCTACCGCAGAACCCGACGCACGCCGGGAGGCAATGCATAATTCAAAATGGCGCTGCCAACAAAAAAAGAAAAAATCACAACATCTCCACGTGATGAATGATGTTGATTGGGGCGAAGTTCTGGTGGTGATGATGATGATACTGATTTTATTGTTCATAGGTAGTGCTGATGGTGCTGATTTTTGTTTATTGCTCATAGGTAGTGCTGAGTTTCGGGTTGCGTTTCGACTTCATTATTACTGCTTTATGGTCGGTGAAATGCAGAGCCAGTGGTTCTTCTAGCGGATCAGCTTGGATCCGCTAGAAGCCGTGGGTACGCATCTCCACTGCTTATGTCAACGGTCCATGTCAGAAAAAAATGTGTGGTATGGAACGTGGTTATATACGCATTTGAGCATTTGACCGCAGCTCCCTCTCGTCTATAAACGTTGAGCCAATGCATGCAAAGTTTAACGCGATTATATACGCATTTGACCGCAGCGCCCTCTCCTGAGCGGCTACATGCAACGTTTCATTCATGACATCCCCTGGCTCTTGAGTTACTACCACATCTCAGAGCCCCCTAGTCGTCCCGCAGTCGTGGCCCAGTGGTTAAGGCGATGAACTAGAAATCCATTGGGGTCTCCCCGCACAGGTTCGAATCCTGTCGACTGCGCAAACATTTTGTCTTTTTTTAAGAAGACAGATGGGATGGCAATCGATGTGAGCACGGACGCCGATCGGATGGACAAGGCTAGACCCTAAGGAGCTTCGCCACTAAAAGAAAAAGAAAAAAAGACACGGCGTTTAAGGATTAGACTGTTAATTCCGTGTATGCGTTCTTCTTACGTTAATATATGTTCAACTGTTTGTTGTTCTCGAATTGTTGAGACACCCGACTTCCCGTTCGTGCTGAGACCTTATTTCGTGCCATGGTTCCGTCCACGGCCGATATGCGCCCGGTCAGCCCGCGAATGGAACAACAGCTCGGACCCAATGAGGACGAGAAAGACAACGTGTGTGAAGCATATGAAGATGAAAATTAGACAGCTCTCTACTTAATACTCTACTCTAAAGGGCTTCACACTTCAGTCCCCGGAAGTGGGACTGAATTAATAAAGGAGCTGGGATTTAAGGGCTGCCTGGGACAAACAGAGGTTGGGTGGGCGGGACTAACTGGTGGCATAAGTATATTGGGAAAAATGAATCACTTTCTTACTTTGTTCTAAACGATCTTGAAGAAAAATGCGCGCAACGAGTTGCAAAGGGACGTCGCGCAGATGAAAATCAAAACAATTTAAATATGATTCTTATATAAAAACCTTACTATGTATATTTGCAACTGAAAGTAAACATACTGCCTAGGTGGCTCAAGCCACTTCCCAATTTAAATGGCTTAACCGTAAGTATCCGTTCATCTATCCCTCCAGTACTTTCTAATCTGTAGTTTGCAAAAGAAAAAAAGCGTGTGTACGCTGCAAAACGTATGCTAAAAAAAAAGTGTATGAACTCGCCGTTGTCTCCCCTGCCCCGCATTCCCGCTCCGATACGCGGCCACACAACAGCACGCTCCAAATGTTTTTGCGTGTTTCCTCGAACCATCCGAAAGAGAAAAAACACAAGAAAAAAAAACACGACATGGTTTAAAATTAAAGAAAAAATCCATTGTTTTTAACATCATGTAAACGTACCCAGTGAGAAAAATAAAATAAAAATACTGGAGAGTGGAGGAGCGGGCGGAAGCACAGCCGGTCTCGGTGAGCGGACAACAACGCAGTCTGCGTTCTTGATGCCGACAAATTCTCATGCTCGTAAAGCCAGCACTAATCACAAGCAAGACAGAGAGAGAAAGAGAGAGAAAGAGATAGTAAACATCTTTAATGCATCTAATCAGATGCTCGCTCTCAGAAGCTAAAAAAAGAAAAAAAAGACCATTTGGAGGGAGCAGGAAATACAGAAAAATCTATCTTAATCACGCTGAGGCATAATACGAATCGCAGCTTAAGCTGCGGGAACGCACATCTCCGGGAAAACCACAAATTTGGGGAGGGGAAGGGGAGGGGGGTGGAGGGGGAGAATCTCCTGAGTCAGAACATCCAACGAGCCAACACATCCATCCATCAACGGATGTGATGGCTCGGTGGATGCACTGGCTTGGTGGATGTGTCGACACGCGTTTGGACGTAGTTGCTTGATGGATGTAATGAGTCGACAGATCTAGTGACACGATGGATGTAATGGCACATTGGACGAGGTTTCTCTTAATAATAAATATCCTTTCTCTTTCGACGTGGTGGCACGATGTATATGTTGAGACGATGAATACGATGGCTAAAAAGTGGAAGTATTTGCTCGATAAATATGATGGCACAATGTATGTGTTTACTTCAAGCGCGCTACGAGCCCATGGGACCAATCAAACAGCGTCAAAGATGCAACGTCATGGCGTTCGGCTTTTTTGCTTCTACCTGTTTTATCATCTGCTAAACATATCAAGCGGAGTGAGTGCCCGGTGACTTGGGCATTTAGTGTATGTGTCGGTGTTTGTATGTGTTCGATCCTTCCACCGTGCTCGGACTTGTAACGTAGTAAAGCACAGAAACAAAAAAAGTCTTTGTAAATAAACACGTCCCATATATAACCACAGTCGTTATATACGACGTGCTCTGTAATACGAGGGGCATAGCATATTGATTTACGATTAATTTTTTCACTACGAATAGGGGTCACTTTCAGGTTGACACACATACCCATCTTCTTGACAGACTCCCCCAGGAGCCGAATGTACTTGCACCAACTGTGTGGCAGCCTCTTCATGCCTTGCTGGAACCAATTTTCGGAAGTTCCTCACAGCCACCCCTGGGCAGCTTCTTCAATCTTATAAATGAACGCGTTTTTTTTTTCATGCCACCCAATAGAGTATATCCACTGGGGACCTGGTCAGTCCTACGTCGCGTGCATTCACGCGAGGCCTCTGATGTCTGATGAGGTTTTCTGATGAGGATCAGCCGTCTTTTTGGCACGTCGTACGACCAGTCGGACCATGGTCGCGCATGGTTGTGGCCTGGCCAGGCCCCCGGTGGTTATCACGTGATAGGTGGCATAAAAAAAGCCGTTTAGAACTCCCTGTAACGCCTAATTAGAGCGCAGCTCTTGAGGAGGAGGAGGCAAGGGCACTGAGGGGGGGTTATGTCACCTCGGGGGGGGGGGGGGGAGGGGGGGGGGGTCACGTGACCTCAGGGGCGTCGCCGGGTCGCATGCAACCCGGCAACTCCGGAGGGTTGCATGCAACGCCCGTTGCATGCAACTTGGTATGAATGCAACTTGGGTTGCTTGCTACGCGCGGCTACGCCGACGCCGACGGGTTGCATGCAAAACGGGTTGCTTGCAACCTGAGTTGCATGCAACCTGAGTTGCATGCAACCTGGGCTGCATGCAACCTGAGTTGCATGCAACGCGCGGTTACGCCGACGCCGCTCAAGCCGGAAACGGGCGCCGAAGAGCTGCGCTCTAGAAAAGTACCCCGCGTCAACGCCATTTTGCGATCATTAATACGCTGAAAACCGCCGTCAAGGCGTGGTTGCTAGACACGCCCACCCCGGAGAGGCTGCCACACAGGTGGTTCAAGGGCACATGACTCCAGAGAAGTGTGTCGAGAAGGTGGACATTTGTGCCGGCCTCTAAGTGACCAATATCTGCCTGCAGCAAAAAAAAAAAAAAGTAAATTAATGTGATACGTTTTTGTAGTGTCCGTTTTCGCACAATACCTTCCCCATGCACAAACTGCAACAACTGCGCATAGTGTGATTTGCCAGAGAATTGCACGTTGATACGCTTACAGACACTCGGACAGACGTATAAGCCAACACGCTCTTCACAAACAAGCCAGAGTTTTCCCCAAAACCAGATGTGGGCGGTGCACGTGCCCAGAAACCAGATCTTTTTCTTGAAAGCAACATATTATTGGACAATAGACAGCACGGGTTCAGAAACGGTTTCTCGGCAAGTACACAGTTACTAGAAACAGTCAATTACGTTACAGAAGTACTCAATAGGCGAGGCCAACTCGACGTAACATTCTTGGATCTCGAAAAGGCGTTTGGCCGGGTCTCACTTTTCAAACTACTCTTAACACAGAGGATGCTTTTAAGAAATGACATGTTATGCGACTGGATCCAAGATTATATTTCCTTACAAGGACAGTCGGTGTACATGGGTGGGACCCAGTGAAGTCCGGTCTTGGTCGACTCAGGGGCGCCCAGGGGTCCGTCTTCGGGCGACTTTTCTTTTTAGTTTTCATTAACGACATATTTCTCAATATTCAGGTACAAACTAAGCTATTTGCGGACGACTGCGTACTATTCCACGAAATACGTAGCGACGAAGACCAAGCGCTATTAATCGCAACCCTGGCGAGAATTGCTAAATGGTGCTAGAATTGTCAAATATCACTAAACACTGAAACAACGGTAATGATGACGTTCTTTAGAAAACAAAACAAAAAACACCTAGATAACCCATACGTTTTAAAGGACACCCAAATAAATAAAGTAGATTCATTTAAATACTTAGGAGTTATGCTTACAAAAGACAGGAGGTGGAACCACCGCATAGACCATATTACAGAGAAAACACATTTAAGAAACTGGGATACTTAAAGCGATTGTTTAGAGTCTGTCTGTCTACAGAAGTAAGACTTCTCACGTTTAAAACGTACGTACGGTCTATACTTGAATATGCCGCAATAGTCTGGGACCCTTACACTGTAACAGCGAAAGATAAACTGGAGCGTATTTAGCGAAAGGCAGCACGAGTTGTGTACTGTTCGTATCACCAACCGCCGTAATGGCAGCTGCGAGTTCTAAAAGCCTCAGTTTGAGACGTCAGCGGGAGCAACTTAAATTCTTTTTCCTACTAGTAAATATACTAGTAAATAACCAGCGAACAATAAATAAATGTGACTATATTTCAATTTTCTAACCGCGCGTTACGTGACATTCTCACTCGCTTTGATTGAAAAAATATTCGAGCCATAACGACGTGTTCGCACAATCATACTTCCCAGGACAATTCGTAATGAAATTTCCTCGGCCCAGAAGTTGTAGGCAGGGACTCTCTGGCAACCTTCCTATTGCAGCTTGATAAAGCAGACTAAAAATAATGAAAGTTAAGTATCACATTTATCTCCCCGGGCTGACAATAAAGAAAAGAAGGTTTTTGCCAAGTATTGTGTGTTAATGACGACCGAATTCATACTTCCTTTCTTTCATTTTTTTGGCCATTGATAGGCAAGCATGTCACCAAGTACACTGCTTAATACTTCTTTTATACCTATTTATTTTCTCTTTTTGTTACTGTGATGAAAGTATATGTTTTTGAATTACTGACGGGCGTTTTGAAATGTTTCCTATAAGTGTATCACATTCACTTGTGCGAACCGGCTTTGTGATCGGGACATAGCTTGCAGCGTGTTTTTATATTGTCGTGTACTTTTTACGTGACGATTGGTGTATTTTGCTGTACCACAGTGTCCACACTGCTAAAACCTCAGTGAGGTTGCAGTATTGAATAAATAAATTCCTAAATAAATAACACACACGCGGACATTAAGCACGTAATGTGGGAACTGCAAAAGTGAGAAAAAAAAGGCGGACACGGTACACCCCGTGCCGTTTCAATCTATGGAGGCTTTCTTTACGCACCGTGAACAGCCGAAAGTGAAGGCCAGATGTGACGAGGTGACAGCGATTCGGAGCAGCGTTGGTCCGGGCAGCCTGTGCTTGAGAAGTCTCTCATAAACCTGCGGTCTCTCATAAACCTGTACTTTGTGTTAGAGTCACGAGTTCAGTCCTACGTGTTTCAAATTGGTTGTCTGGTTCAGTTTTTATTTTATTTTTAATGAGTTCGCGATTTTCCTTTTTAAAGCTTCGAATGTCGCATTTAACCTCGTACAATTACGAAGTTCAAATGTAAACCACCCGTATCTAACGGTCATTTCTACTTGTCTGAGACAAGGGCGTGCTCAATTTAGCGTTTCCTCGCTACTCTGCCTGTTACAACACCCTGAGGTACAGTGCGCCTCAAACTTAACGCCGCCACGGCATTTGCCGTTTCTAAAAGTCCCTGCGGCGTCCGATTGAACTATCTCAAGAATGTTTGGGTTCCCGATTTCTATCCCATCCTGAGAAGGCATCCCAAACGTTTTGGTGACAAATTTAACAGTAAGTAGCCGACACGAGCTTAATGTTTGGGAACCCAGTGGCGGCGTTAAGTTTGAGGGGCACTGTACGTTCGAGAGAGGGCTGGCTTGGTGGTATCATTTACACGCAGTTTATTAATGGCGAGTGTTTTTGATGCAAAATAGTGGTTGCGTGTTTGGAGTGCGAAATCCTGAGCCATCATTATAGGTTCTACGTGTCAAAAGAGCTTGTGCCCTGTGAATTTTGTTTTTAAGCGGAACGATAGCATATACTTATTGCGAGCCGGACAGTGTTAATAAAAGCGTTTAAATGTTGATGCACATTACGTAGACGTTTAACGGGGCACTCGAATTTGAGTAAGAACTCAGCAATATACATAAAAGTAAAATTTAATTTTACATAAACAGAAGAACCATCTCAATCGGCTATTTGAGCTGCTAGAAAACAGGTCTATCTCAGCGAGAATACTCGTCATCGCTTCGGGTGGCACTACACGCAAAGCGTTGATTTAAAATGGACCGCTTGGAACATAACCTCAACTTGACATGAATTTTCCTTTTGCTGGATAAATATTTGTTTTTATTCCCAGTAAAAAGGTAATAAACGTTTTTTTTCTAGCTTCCAATAAGAACCTAAGGTTTCTTGACGAAAAACCCAACGCATCTTGTAAGCATGAACATTGCTCAGAACTCATGTGCTAGATCATTCAAAAACTCACATACAGATACCAACACGAGTGCGGGAAAAATGTTCGAATAAGAAAGAGAGAGTAAATAACGGTCATACAGGAGCTTATTACTAACAATTTGAAGACGTATAAAGTTCCAAAAGTTCGCATTGATAAAAAAAAGGAAGCAGTCATCGAAACGATACAAAAACAAACAAGCCAAGAACAACCTTCTCGTACGTTGCAATAATACATTCTCCAAGTCCCCCCCCCCCCCCCCCCCCCCCCTTAAAAAAAAGAAGCGAGTAAGATAAAACAAATTTATTGCATGTTTTCTTGAGCAAGAAACAAAAGAAGCCCGAATCGTGCAAACAAGGCAAACGTATGTAACCTAAAATAGCATTGAAAAAAAAAAAAAGAGCTACTTCTCCGCGTTTCAATAATAACAGCCATCTGGGTGCGCTCCGGAAAGAAACATGTGTGACACGTCGCCGAGCTCAACGCTGTACGCGAGAAGCCCCCCTCTCCTCTCCCATCCATTTTCCGAACACATCCTCGTATTCACGTGGTCTCGATCACCTCTTCGACAAAAACACACACACACAGAAAAGAAAAAACCGGGGAAAGAAAGTACAACTGCTGCATTTCTCGAACAAGCGAGCGAACACCCGTCCGACAAGACAACAACAAACTCCCGAGACGGATTCGACGTGCATTCGTACCACGCGTTCAGAGGCGGCGTGACAAACGATAAAAAAAAAAAAAAGCCAGACAACTGTAGGCTCAAAGCAAGCAGAGCAGAGGCAGGATCTCGCGCGCGCACCGCTGTGAACACGTCCAGGGAAAAAGACGTTGCGATACGAAAACAATAAGCGTTCAAGTTTTCAGACCCGCAGCTCCAAGGGAAAGCGGGACGCAACGGAGCAAACAAAAAGAAGGTAAAAAGAACGCAAAGCAAGATAAGTCAAACAGCACGCGAGACATGTCGAAACATGTACAGCAACCAAACCAATCCAGAAATAGGGATATTACTTTTTCTTGCGCGTTTGTTATTGTCGAAAAAAAAATAGGTAAAGTTTTCAAGGAAAAGGGGGCGGGGTTGGGGAGGGAGTAGCAAATAGGGAAACCTCGAAAATAATATTACGAGAATCGGCGGGCTACTGCTGCGCAGACTCGGGGTAACAAGCTTCAGACCGAGCTCTCACGGTCCGCTGGCTCGCGCACGGAAGCGATATTTTCCTTGGGACATGTGAAACGAATCGGAAGTCGACCGGGAGCCGAAAACACATACGCACTAGATTTCCGAGCGGATCGCGGAGAGCTAGAGCGCGGAACGACGTTGCGAGTAGCCGGCAAGAAACGCAACTTTGATGGCGACGGCGAAAGTGATTGGTCGCCGGCTGGAGGAATACAGCGCGCATTAAAACAAACTGTTCGAAGCCAGAACGTAGAGTAAAACAAAACAAAAAGGATAGCCGATTTGTATCACTTTACCGCATATTATCGCCGTCTTTTGATATGGGGCAGCGTTCGACATAACTTGGTAGTCTGTTTCATAGAAAATGACTCGCAGTGTATGTTGCTCCGGTTGGTGCAGCCCAAGTGGTATTACTGTAGCTTGCAGATCTGTTTTAAAATGTAATAAGACGTTTTTAGGGGCGAAGCTCCTTAGGGGCTGGCCATGTCCGTCCGCCGTCCGTTGTCCGCCGTAGGCCGGCGTCGGGTGCTCGTGCTTCTGCTCGTGAGATCACGTGCTCACGAGCACGTGAGCACATGCTCACGTGCTCGTGTAGGGCAAAAAAAAAATTAGAAAAAAAAGATGAAAAAAATTATGAAAAAAGAAAAAGAAGAAAAAAAAAGAAAAAGAAGAAAAAAAGAAAAAGAAGAAAACCACACATTCTCCTACTGGCATGAATGAAAAAGCTCAAAGAAAAAGAAGAAAAAAAAAAGAGTAGGGGGTTCTGAGATGCCATCCCATCTGTCTGCTTAAAAAATGAGAAAGAAGAAAACCACACATTCTCCTACTGACATGAATGAAAAGGCTCGGCATGCTGCGGCTCGGCGTCTACGCAGACAAGCACCACCAGAGCTTCGCCCCAAGCAACATCATTCACCACGTGGAGATGCGGTCAATTTTTTTTTTACTTTAAGTCATTTTACATAAAACTGTCCCTACAGGACAAGTGGGAGTTGCTGCAGACGAATTACGGAGCAAGGAGTGTGAACTTAAAACGCCCAGCGTTTCTTAAAAGGCAACTCCTGTCGAAAACGAAACCAAAATAAATGACCGGTATTGCTTTAGTGGCACGGGATAGGATCACAGCCGAAATATTACGTCAAAGTGAAGCCGTTTATTCCAATAAAACCAATTTTAAAGATGCCACCAGCTGCTATTTTGGGAAGTGGCAAATGGGTTCGCTTTCAGTCAAACGACACTGGGCTACGCGTACTGTCGAGACCGGTTATAACGGAGTCGATTATAGCGAAATAGCGGCTACAGCGAAGCGATCACGATTTTCCATTCCCCTTTGTACTTCGTTAAAGCCAAAGTCGGAGATAACGAAATTTTGGATATAGTGAAGTGATTTCCGATTCCCGGTGACTTCGTTATAACCGGTCTCGACAGCACGGCAGCAGCCCCGTGACGTCGCGTCCCGGTGGCGCTTCGCTAGATTCCGCACGTTGTACCGCGTACCGGAGCACCACGGTGACGTCACTTTGCGGCCGTACAGCTTATTATCAGTGTAGCCATATCCCTCTTGAGCAGATAGTTTCGGTTTTGTCGAAAACGCCCGAAATTAAACTTTGAGTCGAATTTGTTTCTAAAACTACACACAATATCGAGAAAAAAAAAAATCCTGCCTTGTAATGGACCTTTTCCACACACCGACGGCACCAGGCGGTGGCTGCACGAACTATAAATTGAGCAAGTGACCTACCTGCGCTACCAATCGATAATGGGATCTACGCTACCAGTTTGTTCGCTCTCTGAGCTGCGACGCGTGCCCAACGCGACTTTAAAGATGGGCATCCGTGGCGTCCACCCAAACGTCGTTCTTTTTTTCTTTCCGTCCACTTTCTTTTTTTTTTTTTTGAGTAACACAATTATATATATGCTGCAATTACGTGTTCTTCTTGCTGATCCAGAGCCTCCTTCCGAATTTCCTCGATTTTTCGTGCCGACTTCCGCCGCTTGACATCGGGCGCTCGCGCGTGCGCAGAACGCTTCTCGGAAGAGGTCCATTCAGGGTCACTGACTGAGCTGAAAAGAGTCGTAATCTCAAATTCAATAATAATAATAATAATAATAATAATAATAATAATAATAATAATAATAATAATAATAATAATAATAATAATAATAATTTTATTTCCACAAACATTCAAAACACAATACAAGATACTGGTCTGCCCAAGCCAAGTGAGGCTTGTAGGGCAAGGCCTGGCAAGTCGCGCGGCGCAATAAGAAAAAAAAAAAAAAGAAAGGAAAAAGAAAGAAGAGGTCAGAAGGTAACAGAACAACCAATACTAGTACATAAAAAAAAACTGAAAACTGATACGGCGCTACTACAGTGATATATTTGTCAATATTTTTTTCAACTTTCTCCTCGTGTTTGCATTGAAGATGTCCTCGGGAAGCTTGTTGAAAATAAAAGGCACATAATATGAGCGCACTCTTTTCCCATAGCGCGTAAAACATTGGGGGGTCACAAATCGCACAGTATGACGAAGACTTCTACAAGGGACGAAAGGGCACTTAAATTCGTTAGACCAAAAATGGCGGAGTACGACACTTTGCACAAAAAGGGAAGATAAATTTGGCAATCGTAAAAACGTGAAGATATCCTCTTCAGATGAGGTCACCGAATTGTACCCGACGCTCTTTAATAAACCCTTCAAAATACGATCAACTTTGATGTGCCACAGCTCGGAGCAGTTTGCAAATATTGTAATTCCATATCTAAGAATGCTGTAGCCAAGGGCGTGCGCAACAGATTTCCTTATAGCAAACGGCATATAGGCTCTATTATTAAAAAGAATACAACTAACGCTTCGAAGTTTCCCACACACGTAAGATAAATGTGAATTCCACGACATGTCGGAGTCAAAAAACACTCCTAAATATTTTACACAATCAACATACTCTAACATAGTGCATACGCAATTGACACACCCTGCCCTGTGTAAAGGAAACGACAACTCATGGTCCACCCTCTTTAGAGGATTTCTGAAGCAGATTAATTTTGTTTTTGTTGTGTTAACTGTAATTAAATTTTCGGCGAACCAGTCCATGACTCGCGCGGAGTCATGGCTTAGCAGACGAACGGCTTGATCGTACTTCAGATGACGAGAGATGAGGACAGTGTCGTCAGTGTACTGAAAGATGATGCAACTCGATATTCTTGATGAAATGTCGTTTACATACAAATTAAAAAGTAAAGGTGACAAAGCGGATCCCTGTGGAACGCCAGCTTTTATTGCTACACGCGTGCTTGTGAAGTTTCCTACAGATACCATCTGAGAGCGACTAGAAAAAAAATTTTCAAGTAGGCTAAAGAATGGACCGCGGAAGCCGAAATTATACAATTTCCGAAGAAGGACTCTGTGGTTCACTGTTTCAAACGCTTTTGCTACGTCTATGAACATGGCACAAGCAAATAGGTTGTTATCCAACGCGCTGTGTATTAGATCGGCAAAATCCTCAAGAAGCGGCTGGGTGCCTTTTCCAGCCACGAACCCATATTGGCTGTGCGAAAAAATGTCAGAGCTCTCAATAAAGCAAGTCATCACAATGAAAAGGTGTTTTTCTAAGATTTCCGCAATGCATGGTAGTATCGAAATGGGGCGGTAGCAGTCTAACCTCTGTGGTGTTCCCCCTTTAAAAAGCGGTTTAAGGAGCGCTGTCTTCAGGTCCGGAGGAATTCTACCGGACGAAATAAATGCATTTAGCATTGAAAGTAAAACCTCTTTAATTGCATCAAAATTCCGACATAAATCGCTGACACGAATGCCATCAATACCGGGTGACTTGCTACGCTTGATGCTGAACAGAATGGAACGCAAACTACACAAGTTAAGCGGCGGTAGAAATGCAGAAGCAGATGTTCTATCTTCACGGCCTGAATCACTTGGCATCGGTCCACAATCTGCGGCAGCACCCGATGACGCCGCGAAAAGTTTATTGAAATCATTAACCGTTGATTCCAAGTCAGCGCCAAAATGTTTTTGTAAAGAATCGGCGATTGATTGCCTAGGCGGGAGTCCCCTGAAAGCATTAATCAGTTCCCAGGTATCCCGCGGATTCGACCTTGTCTCGAAAAACTTTTTTTGAAAATAGCGTCGCTTAGCGGACCGGATAATCGCATTAACTCTATTCCTAGCACTTCGAAAGTCTGCTTTCAGCTGTAGGTTATTTGGAGCACGACGGGAACGTAGCCACAACATGTCCTTATATTTGATTGCGGCCATTATATCAGCGTTAAGCCAAGGTTTATCTGAGCGCTGCTTAAAGTGGACCTTTTTTTTGGAGTCTGAATAGAAGGACTGAAATACCTCAACGAAGGCAGGGTAAGCCGCCACCGGCTCAACAGAAGTCAAGAGCGCATTCCAGTCGAAAGAGGCAACCAACGCGTCGAACTTTGCTGTATCGATGTAAGAAACAGTGAAACAACGCCGCCTGCTTTCCCTCAGCCCGGCCACGACTAGGCGGCAACCTATGAAATAATGGTCGGACAGTTTCTGCGTGATGACAGCAGATGTGGCTGTGGCATCGGGTGCCCTGACGTTAATGTGATCTATGCACGAAACCACCAGTTTGCCAGATAAAATTTCTTCTCTAGTAGGGAGATTGATTATACTCTCGATTCCATGCTCCGCCAATAAATTTAAGTAGTCGCAGACCACAGGTTTAGTGGTCCTGAGGGTATCAATATTTAAGTCGCCCACAATGCAGAGGTGTCCTTCCGAACGAAACTGTTTGAGTACCACTTCTAGCTCTGCAAGAAAGAGTGATACATTTTCTGATGGAGGTCTGTACACCGCTAGTAAGGTTATGGCGAAGCTAGATAGGGAGATATTAAGAGCCACTGACTCGGCGTGAACAAACGATACACTCAAACTTGAAAGCAACCAGTTGTCTCTCACATAAATTGCGATGCCTCCTCCCCTGCCACTATCACGCGTGGAAAAAAGGTCTTTGTAACCCTCCAAAGCGAATTGATTGCATTGCAATGCAGGGATGTTAATTTCTGTCAGAACAAATACATCTGCTGGAGGTGTTAAGTCATTTATTAAAGCACGAAATTCGTCCCAGTGTTTGCGCACGCTCCTAATATTAACATGAAAAATAGTAACGGAAAAATCAGAAACAGGCCCGAGAACCCGACAAAAAGTACCAAAATCTGTAGCCGAAAAACAAGGTGTCATTTCTCACACAAGCTTCCCGAGGTCACCGCTTGAGCTTATGCGCACCGCTGGAGCGCCTTCGCTTTTCCGTGCGTAGATCTTAGCGTTTTTGATCCACACGAATTTGAAGCCATTCTCTTTGGCCTTAACTCTTGCTGACCAAAAGAGCTCTCGATTTGTTCGGGTCAGGTTATCATTGAAAAATAACTTCAGTTGGTCGCCCGGTCGAGAGAGCCCTTGCAACTGGACACGGGCAGCCATCCAAGCGTTCTTAATGCCGACAGCAGCAAAATTAACCAGAACTGGTGAAGTTGAGTCACGTTTTCTTGGAAGACGATGGATTGCAATTATGTCTGACGATCGGAATGGCAGGTTAAGTCTTCGAGAAAGATCTTCCATTGTCTCTACGAGGTTTTCTCCAGATACATAAGGAAGGCCGTGCACTTCCATGTTGCAGCGACGACTATACTGCTGCGAGCTGTTTAACTCTTCTTTTAGCCGCAAGATTTCCTGTGCCTGTTCCTCTAGCGTAGCCCTAACCTCGCAGACTTCGTTTTGAAGGCCTTTTACTGATTCTTCGTTGGTAGAAGCAAGGGCTAGCACTGAATTATATTTTGCGCCGAAGGAGTCAACTGTGGATTGGAGGGTTCCAACAGTATTCCGAAGTTCATCAACGGCAGGCTTAAGGGCCAGCAGTTGGTCAACCTTTGCTGGAAGGGGTAAAAGCGTCTCAACGCTAGTTTTTAATGGAAGGAGCTGTTGAAGCGCGACATTGATTAAGGCCAGCTGGCTAGCGACGGACGCGAGGCTAAGCTGCTCCTGCTGACTGTCATCAGCGGCGCTACTGCATTCCAAGGCAACACCACTGGTTGCTCCGGTAGCGGAGCGGAGCTCGCCGGTGCGGCAAGTAGCACACTTCCACGTCTCTCTCCTCGCAATGGCCATTCCGGAAAAAGTGCTGTCAGTCACCCCCGAGCAACGTTTACCTAGATGGTAACCATTCTGACAGAGGGAACAGGTCAGAAATCGCCCATCGACCGGAAGGGGGTGGTTGCACTTCAGGCACTCCATGATGACGTTGAGCAAGATAAACACAAACAATCGGCACAACTGAAACACGATGCAGTCGGCGGCAGGCAAAAGGTAAAACAAGACAAAGTAGTTTTATGTCCTACCTGTATAGAGCACACTGGTTAGAGCATGACAACGATACGCCGCCGACTGCAGGGGATTCCGCTCAGGGAGCAGCTCTTATAGCAGGCAGGCACAAGGCGACTGACGTGGCGACCTCCAGCGGTTGATCCTCGATGAGACGACACCCGGTGACGCTTGCGAAAAAAGCACGGCCACGTGCAAGGTCAGTAGGTGAGGCTAGCAGATTGTAGCGGGCGGGCCATGACTTGCTGGTAGCTCGTAGATGCCGTAATCTTCCTGTATAGAGCACACTGGTTAGAGCATGACAACGATACGCCGCCGACTGCAGGGGATTCCGCTCAGGGAGCAGCTCTTATAGCAGGCAGGCACAAGGCGACTGACGTGGCGACCTCCAGCGGTTGATCCTCGATGAGACGACACCCGGTGACGCTTGCGAAAAAAGCACGGCCACGTGCAAGGTCAGTAGGTGAGGCTAGCAGATTGTAGCGGGCGGGCCATGACTTGCTGGTAGCTCGTAGATGCCGTAATCTTCCTGCATAGAGCACACTGGTTAGAGCATGACAACGATACGCCGCCGACTGCAGGGGATTCCGCTCAGGGAGCAGCTCTTATAGCAGGCAGGCACAAGGCGACTGACGTGGCGACCTCCAGCGGTTGATCCTCGATGAGACGACACCCGGTGACGCTTGCGAAAAAAGCACGGCCACGTGCAAGGTCAGTAGGTGAGGCTAGCAGATTGTAGCGGGCGGGCCATGACTTGCTGGTAGCTCGTAGATGCCGTAATCTTCCTGCATAGAGCACACTGGTTAGAGCATGACAACGATACGCCGCCGACTGCAGGGGATTCCGCTCAGGGAGCAGCTCTTATAGCAGGCAGGCACAAGGCGACTGACGTGGCGACCTCCAGCGGTTGATCCTCGATGAGACGACACCCGGTGACGCTTGCGAAAAAAGCACGGCCACGTGCAAGGTCAGTAGGTGAGGCTAGCAGATTGTAGCGGGCGGGCCATGACTTGCTGGTAGCTCGTAGATGCCGTAATCTTCCTGCATAGAGCACACTGGTTAGAGCATGACAACGATACGCCGCCGACTGCAGGGGATTCCGCTCAGGGAGCAGCTCTTATAGCAGGCAGGCACAAGGCGACTGACGTGGCGACCTCCAGCGGTTGATCCTCGATGAGACGACACCCGGTGACGCTTGCGAAAAAAGCACGGCCACGTGCAAGGTCAGTAGGTGAGGCTAGCAGATTGTAGCGGGCGGGCCATGACTTGCTGGTAGCTCGTAGATGCCGTAATCTTCCTGCATAGAGCACACTGGTTAGAGCATGACAACGATACGCCGCCGACTGCAGGGGATTCCGCTCAGGGAGCAGCTCTTATAGCAGGCAGGCACAAGGCGACTGACGTGGCGACCTCCAGCGGTTGATCCTCGATGAGACGACACCCGGTGACGCTTGCGAAAAAAGCACGGCCACGTGCAAGGTCAGTAGGTGAGGCTAGCAGATTGTAGCGGGCGGGCCATGACTTGCTGGTAGCTCGTAGATGCCGTAATCTTCCTGCATAGAGCACACTGGTTAGAGCATGACAACGATACGCCGCCGACTGCAGGGGATTCCGCTCAGGGAGCAGCTCTTATAGCAGGCAGGCACAAGGCGACTGACGTGGCGACCTCCAGCGGTTGATCCTCGATGAGACGACACCCGGTGACGCTTGCGAAAAAAGCACGGCCACGTGCAAGGTCAGTAGGTGAGGCTAGCAGATTGTAGCGGGCGGGCCATGACTTGCTGGTAGCTCGTAGATGCCGTAATCTTCCTGCATAGAGCACACTGGTTAGAGCATGACAACGATACGCCGCCGACTGCAGGGGATTCCGCTCAGGGAGCAGCTCTTATAGCAGGCAGGCACAAGGCGACTGACGTGGCGACCTCCAGCGGTTGATCCTCGATGAGACGACACCCGGTGACGCTTGCGAAAAAAGCACGGCCACGTGCAAGGTCAGTAGGTGAGGCTAGCAGATTGTAGCGGGCGGGCCATGACTTGCTGGTAGCTCGTAGATGCCGTAATCTTCCTGCATAGAGCACACTGGTTAGAGCATGACAACGATACGCCGCCGACTGCAGGGGATTCCGCTCAGGGAGCAGCTCTTATAGCAGGCAGGCACAAGGCGACTGACGTGGCGACCTCCAGCGGTTGATCCTCGATGAGACGACACCCGGTGACGCTTGCGAAAAAAGCACGGCCACGTGCAAGGTCAGTAGGTGAGGCTAGCAGATTGTAGCGGGCGGGCCATGACTTGCTGGTAGCTCGTAGATGCCGTAATCTTCCTGCATAGAGCACACTGGTTAGAGCATGACAACGATACGCCGCCGACTGCAGGGGATTCCGCTCAGGGAGCAGCTCTTATAGCAGGCAGGCACAAGGCGACTGACGTGGCGACCTCCAGCGGTTGATCCTCGATGAGACGACACCCGGTGACGCTTGCGAAAAAAGCACGGCCACGTGCAAGGTCAGTAGGTGAGGCTAGCAGATTGTAGCGGGCGGGCCATGACTTGCTGGTAGCTCGTAGATGCCGTAATCTTCCTGCATAGAGCACACTGGTTAGAGCATGACAACGATACGCCGCCGACTGCAGGGGATTCCGCTCAGGGAGCAGCTCTTATAGCAGGCAGGCACAAGGCGACTGACGTGGCGACCTCCAGCGGTTGATCCTCGATGAGACGACACCCGGTGACGCTTGCGAAAAAAGCACGGCCACGTGCAAGGTCAGTAGGTGAGGCTAGCAGATTGTAGCGGGCGGGCCATGACTTGCTGGTAGCTCGTAGATGCCGTAATCTTCCTGCATAGAGCACACTGGTTAGAGCATGACAACGATACGCCGCCGACTGCAGGGGATTCCGCTCAGGGAGCAGCTCTTATAGCAGGCAGGCACAAGGCGACTGACGTGGCGACCTCCAGCGGTTGATCCTCGATGAGACGACACCCGGTGACGCTTGCGAAAAAAGCACGGCCACGTGCAAGGTCAGTAGGTGAGGCTAGCAGATTGTAGCGGGCGGGCCATGACTTGCTGGTAGCTCGTAGATGCCGTAATCTTCCTGCATAGAGCACACTGGTTAGAGCATGACAACGATACGCCGCCGACTGCAGGGGATTCCGCTCAGGGAGCAGCTCTTATAGCAGGCAGGCACAAGGCGACTGACGTGGCGACCTCCAGCGGTTGATCCTCGATGAGACGACACCCGGTGACGCTTGCGAAAAAAGCACGGCCACGTGCAAGGTCAGTAGGTGAGGCTAGCAGATTGTAGCGGGCGGGCCATGACTTGCTGGTAGCTCGTAGATGCCGTAATCTTCCTGCATAGAGCACACTGGTTAGAGCATGACAACGATACGCCGCCGACTGCAGGGGATTCCGCTCAGGGAGCAGCTCTTATAGCAGGCAGGCACAAGGCGACTGACGTGGCGACCTCCAGCGGTTGATCCTCGATGAGACGACACCCGGTGACGCTTGCGAAAAAAGCACGGCCACGTGCAAGGTCAGTAGGTGAGGCTAGCAGATTGTAGCGGGCGGGCCATGACTTGCTGGTAGCTCGTAGATGCCGTAATCTTCCTGCATAGAGCACACTGGTTAGAGCATGACAACGATACGCCGCCGACTGCAGGGGATTCCGCTCAGGGAGCAGCTCTTATAGCAGGCAGGCACAAGGCGACTGACGTGGCGACCTCCAGCGGTTGATCCTCGATGAGACGACACCCGGTGACGCTTGCGAAAAAAGCACGGCCACGTGCAAGGTCAGTAGGTGAGGCTAGCAGATTGTAGCGGGCGGGCCATGACTTGCTGGTAGCTCGTAGATGCCGTAATCTTCCTGCATAGAGCACACTGGTTAGAGCATGACAACGATACGCCGCCGACTGCAGGGGATTCCGCTCAGGGAGCAGCTCTTATAGCAGGCAGGCACAAGGCGACTGACGTGGCGACCTCCAGCGGTTGATCCTCGATGAGACGACACCCGGTGACGCTTGCGAAAAAAGCACGGCCACGTGCAAGGTCAGTAGGTGAGGCTAGCAGATTGTAGCGGGCGGGCCATGACTTGCTGGTAGCTCGTAGATGCCGTAATCTTCCTGCATAGAGCACACTGGTTAGAGCATGACAACGATACGCCGCCGACTGCAGGGGATTCCGCTCAGGGAGCAGCTCTTATAGCAGGCAGGCACAAGGCGACTGACGTGGCGACCTCCAGCGGTTGATCCTCGATGAGACGACACCCGGTGACGCTTGCGAAAAAAGCACGGCCACGTGCAAGGTCAGTAGGTGAGGCTAGCAGATTGTAGCGGGCGGGCCATGACTTGCTGGTAGCTCGTAGATGCCGTAATCTTCCTGCATAGAGCACACTGGTTAGAGCATGACAACGATACGCCGCCGACTGCAGGGGATTCCGCTCAGGGAGCAGCTCTTATAGCAGGCAGGCACAAGGCGACTGACGTGGCGACCTCCAGCGGTTGATCCTCGATGAGACGACACCCGGTGACGCTTGCGAAAAAAGCACGGCCACGTGCAAGGTCAGTAGGTGAGGCTAGCAGATTGTAGCGGGCGGGCCATGACTTGCTGGTAGCTCGTAGATGCCGTAATCTTCCTGTATAGAGCACACTGGTTAGAGCATGACAACGATACGCCGCCGACTAATAAATAATAATAATAATAATAATAATAATAATAATAATCAATCAATCAATCAATCTTTATTATACAGTGCCCAGGAACAACCCTGAGGTATTGGTGCTGGTACACTGGTGGATAAAAAAATATATTATATACATCTCCGCAGAAAAGAAGCTACATATTTAAGCACAATACTAGGCAGTGCGCGAGTAATTAGTAGAATAACATAAAAACGAGGCACGGAACACAAGAACGTAGGACAACAAGTGCACAAGTGCACCACCAGAAAAATAATAATAATAATAATAATAATAATAATAATAATAATAATAATAATAATAATAATAATAATAATAATAATAATAATAATAATAATAATAATAATAATAATAATAATAATAATAATAATAATAATAATCTTTATTTCCATTTAAAGAAATGGTGGAGCGAAAGGGAAAGAGCTTCAACAAGAAGCTTGACTGGCCCTCAGCCCCATCGGCAGCCAGTGAACAAACAGTTTTCGTGCAATGAGAAAAAAAAATAAAAAAAATAAAAGAAAATCATACCGAAAATTATACATTATAAAATGGGATAACAGAGACAAGACACAGAACACTTAAATATGTAAAAAATATATTACGCAACTCTTTAGGAGATATCGTTTCTATATTTCTATTTTCTTCTTCAAAGTTGTTTAGAAGCTTTGGAATTAAATACCGAAGCATTTGTTGCCCATAATTTGACCTGCATGTGGGAACCTTCCAATATTCATTTGGCGGGTCAAGTAAACCGTATTATTTTTTTCTAATCTAACTATCTCGTTTAAAAGAACACTTCCTTTTTTAATTTCATTCTGAATTGTGAGTAGAAGTCTATACTCAGATAGCTTATGAATTTTTAATATTTGCAGATTACTAAACATATTCTCAGTGTGAGAGTCATAAGGCGCGTTGAAGATGGCGCTTAACATTTTTGTTTTAAGCAGATAAATTTTGTTCAGGTTGGATGCCGTTGTTGTGCCCCAGACAAGGTTACAATAACCGAGGAGTGAGTA
>JABSTQ010003909.1:0-101716 GCA_013358835.2 Ixodes persulcatus
CAAATTTTTTTCTGAAGGATCATAAGCCGGAAATGCCATTACGTGCTGTAATCAATGAAAATGGAACGTGGCAGAAATTTGTATCGGGGTTCATTCAGAAGGGGTTTTCTTTTGTGCCGTTAGCGAACACGTTATCGCATAAGGAACACTGTGGAACTAATCGAAATTTTGAGGGAACATCACCATGAGCGTCGGTTTGTTTTTTCAATGAACATGAAAAACTTATACTATTCCTTAGAGAAGATTCTCCTGTTGGAACGGGTCAAAGACCACCTGAAGCTAAATCTTGTAAAATTCCAGTCTGGGGCGGGAATTTCGGTTGACAGTTTTTTTTACGTAATTTAGACTATTACTTGCAATAAACAGTGGCTGAGTACAGTGGACGCAAATATATTCAAAACGATGGTGCATGTATCGTGTCAGCGGTGGCGCCGATTCTGTCGGAGATCTTTTTAAACAGTCTAGATTCTAGTGTGTTGAGTTTTCTGGGGGGAACGCCAGAGAACTTGGGTTTTGTCCGACGTTACGTCGACGATATTTTAATGTGTACGGCAAAAGAAAAGCTGGGAAGAGGTTTGGAAAGAATAGTCAGGAAGTAGGCAACAGAATTGGAATTTACGCTAGAAAGAGAGAAAGATGAGAACCTGCAGTTTCTGGACTTGCAGATTCACGTGGAAAATGGTTCATGCTGGAGTACGGAAAACTCATGCTGAAGCCTATCCTACCGCGCTCGAGTTGCCACTCTTGGACGGTTAAATACGGCACTATTAGAACATTAATTGACAATGCTTTAAACCGAATTGCACATACTACGTAAGTAAGGCAGTGGAGAAGCAGATGTGTCGACTAAAGAATGCTTGGGTTTCGAGTGATGGCAGAATTGGACAGATTAAAAAGCTAGTTTCGGGAAATAAGGGAAGTCCTGAGCCACGGCGGGGTCGTTGGGCGGTTATCCCGTACCACCATGACATCTCACACAACCTAAAGACGTGCGCAAAGAAGTTCGGCACCGACATAGTTTTTGAGAGGGAGTTTCGATTGGACCGGTTGACCCCGTTTTTGAGAACACCCAACCAGTGTAAAAAGACGCACAGAGAGAAGTCTACAGTATGCGAGTTCGGTGTAGTGTATGAGATACCAATGAGATGTGGTGTCATTTATGTAGGTCAAACCAAAAGATGTGTGAATGACAGATTAACGGAACATAGAAGAAATGTAAAAAACAAAGATGCGAATTCCGAAATAGCCAAACATTTGAATGAATGTGCCGACTGCTCTCCAGCGTGGGAGACGTAAAAATTGTAAAAAGGGAAAACAACGACTTGAAAAGATTAGTGAGAACAGTGGCGTACCAACTTGTTTTTGAGTGTGTGTGTGGTGTGGGGGGGGGGGGGGGGGGAGGAGGGGGCTAACCAACCCCCCCCGCCCCCCCCGGGTAGCACATTTTCACTATTTTACTAGTGATGGGCCGAACTCTTGCCGAACTTTTCGAAAGGTTCGGCAAAGATAAAAATACGGTTACCAGACTTAACGTTGATATTTAGTTTTGCTCAAGAAAAAAGGTTTAGGTTTTTTTTTCTTAACTTAAATACAACACGGAGTGCCGATTGACACAGTTATTACTAAATAAGGTGATATTCTGCAAGATAATTAAATTCGTGTCGGTTTTGTGTGTTTAGTTGCAATTTTAGTCTCTGCTTCTAGAAAGTGGCGTGACAACGAGGTTGGGTAGTAGCCGGCGCAGTCATGAATCGCGCTACGAGAGTTTTGATTTTGAGACTTCACCAGCGCACGCCTGCAAGTGTGTTTACATTGTTAAAATAAAGGCAATAACACTGCGTTCTTACTTTATCTGGGAGTCGCCATTTTGTGCGCGAAAACGCGAAATAACGCGAACTAAAAAGCAGTATTCTTTTGTTTTGGCATAAAATACTTGTGAGCCAAAAATAGGACTGTTATAATAATATTAATAATAATAATAATAATGATAATAATAATAATAATAATAATAATAATAATAATAATAATAATAATTTTATTTGCACATACTGGAAGGGGCCCATGTGGGGGTGTGCGGGGCTAGGCAGATAGGTGAAAACCCTTACACAGAGTGCCTGCCAGCGCGCCACCACATGCGAAAAAACAAAAACGATATATAAATGTACAGAATATACACACAACAGAAAGTGAGTAAAAAGGAAAGAAGGGGGAAAACATGTATCACATTATGACGAAGATGCCAGCTGCATCCCATACATTCTGGCAAGCCCTCGTGACTCTGCCCCGTTTGACAGCAGTGGGCTTCGACCACTGAGCGTAATTGTCCAGTTGTCAGTCAATGTTTCAACCACCTCGTTGCATCAATGGAAAGGTCAAATGAAAATCACGTTATCCAGAATGCACCGCACCATTTGTCACTTGCGCAGTTGACTGCGTAAATTACTGGTCGATCTCCTGCTCTTGAGGCAGAAAATATTGAAGAGAACCACACCCGCTCAGAAACGCACAGTTACCGTGTCGCCTACTCCACACCTCGCCGTAACCGCTGGCTGTACTAAACTGTGCTAAGGAATACCAGGGAATACTAAGGAATACCAGGGGCACCGCCCCCGACCCGCAGGGGCATATTGCCGCGAGCGCAGCTGCCTAAAAAGGCAGCGCGCTCGTGGCCTAACGGTTACCATGCGTGAATTCCGCGCACAAAGCCAGGGTTTGATTCCTGGCCGCGGGTACGTATTTTTGTTGACTCTAATGTACTGTTCTGGTAAATTCGAGAACCGTGTTGCTCATTCAAGTTTAGAATGTTCTATACGCCGAACCTTCCAAGCTGACTGTTCCAGAAGCCCACGCATGTACGAAAGGGGCTCCGCTTAAACAGCCGAACTCAGTTTTCGCCGCAGCGTTCGATCCTGCTGCTTGGCCGCCTTCGACGCCCGCGACGCTCTGTTGTTATCGTTTTTCCTTGTTTATTTTTGGGCACAAGTTCGCCCCATTAAACGTTTCAGTTTTCCCAGTTATTCTTTGTTCCATTACCTTTTCATTTGTGACATTTTGGTGGAGGTGCGGGGTAACGCATGTGCTTGCTTGCAGAGTACCCCTCCGAGGGCCCGCAGCGCAAGTCCGATTCCAAGCCCGTCGAGAAGACCGCTCTACGAGGAACGTGAAACTCGGGCCAGCCGCCGCATCCAGAGACTGGCTGCTGAATTGGGTTTGCTCCCGGACAAGCCCAAGCCGAAGACGACGACGATGATTAACCAGCCGCAGACCCCGGCCGCTTCTGCCTCATGGTGAGCAGTACGAAGACGTCGAGGACTGGATTGACCAGTATGAACGCGTTGCCCGCCACAATGCCTGGACCGACGAGCAGCGACTGCACAACGTCTATTTTTCGCTTGAGGGGAGCGTCAAGCACCGGTACGAGAACCATGAGTCTTCTTTGACGTCGTGGGACATTTTCAAGACCGATCTGAAGGCTACATTCATCAACCACTACCGCGGAGAGAGAGTCGAGGATATACTGCGAACCAGAACCAAGGGCCCCAACGAGAGCGTCACCGGCTTCGTAGAGGACGTTCAGCGCCTGAGCGCCCGCGCCGACCCTCGGGCTACCGAAGAGAAGAAGCTACGAATCCTCATGCGCGGGGTGAGAGACGGCATCTTCGGAGGCCTCGTCCGCAACCCGCCGGAAACCGTCGACGCCTTCGTCACCGAGGAAACAAACATCGAGCGCGCCCTCTAAGCGCGCGCTACCCACTTCCAGCGGCATCCAAGCATCACTGCTACCGCGCTGCTTAGCGGCGAAAACACTACTGGAACGTACATCCGCGAAATTATCCGGGAGGTCGTCCGGGATAAAATCCGCCGGTTGCTGCCAGCCGCAAGCCGTCCAGCGACACTCTTCATCACCGAGGCCGTGCGCGAGGAAGTACAACGGGCGGTCCACCCTGAAGTTCCCATCAACACGGCGACACCGGAGGAACCGACGTTAAGCTACGCCGCAATGGTCCGACGAGCCCCAGCAGTCCCGCGTCCGTACATGGCGTTTCCCCGAAGTGTGCCTCCAGAGCCGCAGCATTCCCGGCTCCAGGAAGATTGGGCGCACGTCCGTCCAGTACAAGTTGCGCCAAGAAAGACCGACGTCTGGAGAACGGCTCACCGACGCCCGCTGTGTTACCACTGCGGTGAAGCGGACCACATCTCCCGACGATGCCGCTACCGCCAGCTGGACCTACGAGAGTTTGCACCCAACGACCCTCGACCACGTCTCGAAGAGCGACCTCGGGACATCGAGGACTACCTCCGCCGCTCTTCGTCTCCTGAGTCAACTCCCCGCCGAGGATTCCGTTCACCGTCCCCCCGACGCTCACCATCGCCCTTCCGCCGGTCTCGCCGAGACAGCCTGTCACCCATCGCTTCCCGTGGATCTCAACGCGAGCGGTGCACCTGCCAACAGGTGTGATGAGATGTCCGCCGGCGGTTCGTATCTGCGGTCCGTCCCACGACGTCGTAACTTTCCGAAGACGGCGAGAGAGCCTCCCACTCAAAACGGAGTAGTCTGCTCCGGTGTCGACGAGTGCCGTCGCATCGTGGCCGTCGATGATAACGTTGAGGTTATTTGACACTGTTGCAGAAACGTCATTTCGGGCGTTTCGGCGTTAGAGTGGGAGTGCTCCGACAATCTTAGAAGATCTTGGCATCGTCCGTCTTCGGCAACACCACCTCCCGGCATTGCCGCGCCTAGTTTTCCCACGCTGAAACCTGCCCTGTGAAGTTCGTCGTTCTGCAAGACTGTTCGAGGGACGTCATTCTCGGAATGGACTTCTTGTGTGAATACGGCGCCATCATCGACCTTGCGGAGAACAAGCTGACGCTTCGAAAACCTGTCCCATCGGTGGAAAATCCCAAAGCGACGTTAGTGGGCGCCGCCGGCCAGTGTTTGCACTGCCCAGTGGCGGCTGTTTCAGGGGGGGGGGGGGGGGCAAAACACATGTCTTGCCCCCCTCTCTGAGAACTGGGGGAGCAAGCGCCCCCCTTGCCCCCCGGTTGGTACACCCATGAGTGAGAGAGACCATTAGCATAAAGACGTCTACCAAATGAATTAGTCACACGTCCGTCCACTTAAGTTCGAAAGCCGAAAAATTTTTGCGGCTGACTAGTTTGAGAGAACCCGGATGACCTCGGGGTGTCGCGGTGTGTGAGTGTTGACAGGGGATCTGTCGGGGGCTTTGCGATTGGTTTGGGAGAGCCAGAGTGACCTCGGGATGTCGCGGTGAATGTGTGTTGACACGAGATCTGTCGGCAACTTTGAACTGTCGCCGTCAAAGCTTTTTTTTCTTTTTTTTTTCTGGAATGTACTGGGGCCTGGGAAAAGGAAGAGGGAAGGGGTAGGGGTTTTGGGAAAGGAAAGGAGAAAGAGGGGGACAAGGGGTCGCGAGTGACATATGTGCTTGTCCCGTGAAATGAAGTTTGTGGCTGGGTTTGAGACTTCGTCCGTGTCGTTCTGTGTTTGTCCCTTGTTCGTATCTCCAGTCTCGGGTTTACAACTATGCTCAATTTACACCAGCTAGCCTGCACCTTCACCATTGCTTCATGAGTAAACCTTTTTTTTCTTTATAACTGCTATTTCTTTGAGATAAAAACTAATACGTATTTCGCAGGTTATCAAGGTTAAAAATTAGACATAAGAGGAATATTTACGGGGGGAAAAATGATGGCAATCGGTTAAGCTAAACATGAAAAAACGAGGACACGAAGGTAAGAACTGTACAATTGGGTCAGCTGTTCAGCTGAACCGATTGCCAACAGTATGTACCAGCTAGCTCAACCAAAACCCGAAACTCAGTACAAATGTGTTTGCATGGCCCATATAACACAGTGCTCAACAAACATCTAACACAGCAGTGGCGTCACGAGGGTCAGCGGCACCCGGGGCGGTAGCCCGCCGCGACGACCCCCCCCCCCCCCCCCCCCCGCAACCCACTCTCTCGGGGCCCACCGCGACTCCCTCCCCCACCCCGCTCTCGCGTGGCCCGCCGCCACTCCCCCACCCCGCTCTCGCGTGGCCCGCCGCCACTCCCACCCCCCGCTCTCGTGGCCCGCCGCGACACCCCCCTGAGCCCTGCACCCGGGGCGATCCGCCCCACCCGCCCCCCCTCCTCCCTTGTGACGCCAGTGTAACACAGTGCTCAACAAATTTATCCGGAACACGCAAACGGCGTCTTATCTCATGGGATCACAATCCTGGCTGCTGCCAAATAACTGCTTCATCTTGTAGCGCCCAGTAAAGGTTCAAAAGGTTGAGTCTACTAGATGAAGGGCGAGATCACCGCTGGACAGAGGGCAACACAGAAATTTTGCTTACGAGGCTATATGCGTTTTTCGCCTTATTTAGAAGAGGCAGCAAACGCTTACTGATTGAGTCATCCCACCACCGACAGTTTTGAAAGACCCCTATGCATCTTCGTGCGAAGATGTTGGGATAAATATAGAATGCCCCACCGGGAATATTTCTAGTTCGTTCTAGATCCAGTCGGTGGCCTCCCCTGCTATGGCGTTCCCATTGTGTACTAAGCGATAGACAGGATTCCCTGTTTTCAAAGTTTTTTTTTTTATTCGGAGGGTGTCTTCAATGTTTATTCTTTCCTGAAAATCTGGGGTTTATCAGAGTTTAGTTTGGATAGATTCCTAACTGTCTGAAAATCACTTTTTACGTTATTCGCCTTTCCCATTTTTTTTTTTAATATTCCAAACCAAATTAAATAAGGTGTCGAGAAAAACGTGCACTATATTCATAAGAACTCGACTCTATTGAATGGTATTTCTGCAGATACATATTTGGCATTTGCGCAATTGCCATTAGCAATACTAACTATCCCACGGCAAAATTCGCAGAGAAATGTTGCCTCAATAACTGCCGATACTTTGAAAATACCGAACTCCTACACGTAGTCGCAAGGGGAGCATGGAAGCTTCAGCTGCACCCCGCCTCCATTGAAATCTACGGGTTCTTAGACTTCACTATTATAAGAACCCTACCCTTCCTTTCTCTAAGCAGCACAGGTAATATGGCTCAAAACATGAAAACTTAACAATGACTTTTGTCATGACCCAGATGTAGCACGACACGTTTTCCTGTACGATCCTTGGCGAGCTAAAATAAAAGCTGAAGGGGCTTCTCCGAAGACCACCATCCCTGTGCTATTATAAAACTTATTGATTAAACAACGCCTTTCTTTCTTTTTATTTTGCTGTCGCGACCCCGAAATTTTGAGTTTTTAGGATAAATCATAATTCACAGAAATTGTACCGGCGATTGATTTTCACATTCTTTTTGATTTATCCGAAAAAAACCGAACCCTTGTCAGAGCAGTTCTGCGGGTCACGCCAGGAATGCGATCCCTTGATATAAGACACTGTTTACGTGTTACGGATAAGTCTGGTGAGCACCGTTAGTTGCAGTGAGACACCTAAGAATGCCTTTTCTTCATTGCTACTGGGAGCTCTCTTCGAATAAAAGAGCATTGAAAAAACTCGGAGGTGTCTTATTAGCCGGGCCGAGCGTTAAGCAGAACAGTGTACACGCCTTGACGTATGATGGGAAGGGGGCAGGTACATGAAAAAAAAAAAAAAGTGGTGGCATCAGAGAGTGGAGTGGACGACCTTTCGCTGACAGTCTCTTAAGCGTCACAGCAGCTAAAACTATTGGCGAGGCGCTGGCAGCTGCTCTGAGTCTCGCAGGAGGTTTGTTCTTGAGTTCTTCCTACGAGGTTTGACTGCTTTCGTAGTTTGTTTTTAAACCTTCCAATATTTTGGGTGCAACGAGCGAGTAAAAAAGTATTCTCTATTAAACAGAGGAGGTCTAGACAAAAATTGGTATTGCAGTTTTAGAAGCATTCTTTGTTGTTGTCCTTCGTCGCCGCATCTACAACACAGGTCAGAAACCGTGGACCCGGAAACTATTTTCTTTGCATAAACATTTCTGGCAGAAAGCGCGTTTTTGTGATGCCACACGCTCGTGCCATTCCTCACAATGCCGCACGACGCAAAAATAACTTGTTTCTCCCGGATCAGTAGCTTGCACTAACGTCATATCAGCTGCCGTTGTAGTGGCCTTACTGCTGAGAGCGCACCTTCTGCAAACAAAAAATTTCCATCACCAAGTTTGTTTTTACTTGGAAAAATCAAAAAGCGTCAATCACCGTCAACAAAATGCGATAACTTAACGTGCAACCCACTCATAGAAAACAGTTCAATTCCCTGGTGAAATGCAGTGTTCCCACCACTATAAAAGCAGACGGCATTAACCGTTTAAATTTGGAAGTTGTCCAGTATGGAGGAGCCTCACAGTGATAGGGTAGACAAATAAAATGCCATCCTTCGTGCCTTAGGAAGTGCAGAGGTGTAAAGGGAGGTCCAGGATAACCAAATTTTTCATGAGCATTCTCATCTAGTGCGCAAAGTTTCTAGATCATGCTTATGTCCAATGTGGTCTATTTTAGGAACAACATAACGTCGCACCTCCAGGCCCTACGTTTAGCAGCAAGGCCTCGTGTATTGAATTCTTTCGAAGAACTATAGATTTAGTGTATTATCCTTCACATATATCAGGTGAGCCCATGATGGGGTTTTCCGTATCCCGTTACCTGATATTCCACGGTGCCCAACAGTGAACAAAGAAATGTTTCTGCAGGCCGGATCAACAGCTGACATATTTTCAAGTAACGTCCTCTCGAGCCGGTCTAAAGCGCTGATGCGAACTTCGTACAGCCAAATTTTGATTGAGACAAATATTTATTTAATTACTGATCGAGGATTTGACAAATTAAAAAAGCCCCGATCCTCTCATTTCAGCATGCATGTTGCGTTTGAGCTTTGCTCGTGTTGGAGCATACCCTTTTTTAATAAACAAAGCCCGTCATATCGCAAAAGAATCTGGTTTGAGGCTTGTCGCTGTCGGTCGTTTCTGTTTGTCGCTTTAGCGAAACTCGTGCACAACAGTTAGACTGAAAGGACGCGTCTCAAAACTCTCATAGCATTTCGAAAGTACACGTAATGTTAGCTTGCGTATATGTTGTGAAATATATTTCGTGTGTTTTTCACAATACAGATGCCGATGAGCACGTAAATATTTTACGTACCATAGTAAATACTTTATGCTAAGAGCACAACCAGCAATCACCGGCATTTTGAGGTGACGTACTTAACTTTTTGATAGTTTTTTATTCACTAAAAACACGTGCGTAACAGCATAACAGCACAGGTAAACATCATACTATTTAGTTGTGTGAACACGGCGTTACAAATTTAAGCCATATTTTTAAACTACACTCTAAGTAAAATAACGCAATTTCTTTTTTATTGTTTTGTTTTTCTGCTAGAAAATAAATGTGCATTTTTAAAACGATAAACAATACTCCTTGTTTTGCAAAATAAAATTCGGAAAATATATTCAAACTTTCGCGGTTCAAATCGGTTCTAACCTGCTCGAACGGGTTTGAACGGTAGTTTTGCCTTTAGAAGCTGAACTGGAGCTGAACCGAAAGAAGTAAACTCGAACCCGAACCGAACCGATAAAAATTGTGTTTCCATACTCTGTTTGAATGACGAAGTAAATACCAGCGAACTCCGTCGCTGGTATTTATCGCTGTAAAACCTTTCTTGCGACCTTCCAAACTTCCAGGACAAAAACCCTTTTTTTTTGCAAAAGCTCATTCACATATCGAAGATCGAAAATTCTTTTTTTACTAGGATGGTCAAATAAAGTCCGTCATTTTACAGAAAGGACAAGCACAAAAAAATTTATTTGTGTACCATAACTCACAAAACAGAGAAACAGACGGTAATCAATAATTTGTGGAAAGGGAGCTGCCGAGATATTTCTGTTTTTTACAGTTATGTTTTAAAAGTAGATTAGCAGGTCACACACCCTGCAAGCCAGTTGATAAAGCATAGTTTTCGTTTTCGCCGGCCATCTATCAGTGGTGCAAGCGTGTTATCGCAAAACGGTCACTAAGAAGCGTGAACGTCCTTGTGCAGAGTTGCGTGCAATATGTCTCTTCTGCCCCTTATCTGAAACGAAGCCCAGTAGTTCATTGCATAGTTTCGTTTTGCCTGTGAAGGGCCAAGAACTCCATTCGAGTCCCCTTTGTCTCTTTCGTTCCCCTTTTCCAGGGATTATTACTGCCATTCCTGTCCAGCTCGCTTGCACCTTTGCAAGCGAGCTGAACATACAAGAAAATAATTCATTTTCTTGTATATCCCCCAGTCATTACAGAGAGAAGTGGGAAAGTGTAATATAGAAGGTGAGCCAACGAAATCGATGGCTGCTGGTAGGTATGACATAAATCGATTTCTCAATGTATAGTATTAGTATTATAGTAATTGTTAGTTTACTGTCACGTACTTTTATAGTCGTACTTTTATAATTAGTTCAATTATGATATATTAGTGCAATCATTTTAAGCCATAAACTCTCATAAACTGAGCAGTAAGAAATACTATTTATAATATGTTTAATAGATCTATCCATTCGTTCTTTTTTGTACTTTGAACGATTCCCATATTCCGAAAATGGTCAGTTTCAAATTCGCATCACATGCACTTTTAGTTCATAAATTTACGTAGATTCTATTCGCAATTTTTTTGTAATTTATAATAATTGTTCGTTTAATGTGACATGGTGATAAAGCAAGACCCCTAGATAGTTAATTGTTTGTTCATTTAAAATTGTTTAGAATTGCGAGTTTGTTCAAGTTTTTCGAGATGAAGATATATGCTTTGTTAGTGCAACACCTTTAAAGGATTCCGAAAGCACATTAGTTTAATTTTATCGATGTTCGCTGGTACTAAAATAATAGAAAAGAAACAGGAAGCAACATATCTATAGTCTCACCATCTATAATCTCACCATCTGCATATGGAACTATTCTAGAGTGCAACGGTTATAATCCTAATTTGTTTACCATAAATATTAAAAAGCATTGAACCCAATGTGCTGCCCTCTGGTGCACCACCTTTGAATCTCAAATGTTTTGCCTATGCTGTTTTTAATTTTTACCATCTTCAACATGTTCGTGAAGTAGTGTGTAAAAACCTTAAAACCGCACTTATGAAGCCGTGATTATGACGTTTCGGTAGCAAAAGCTTTAATCTACGATGACGAAAGCTTTGGACGAATCTAAGAATAAAGCAAGCGCTACTTTATTGTTTTCAAGCGTTGCATCTACACAGCCTGAAAGGTCGTCTAGTAGCAAAGTCGTGCCTTTGCTGCTGCCTGAAGTCATATTGACCGCTATTTATTTAAAAAAAATGTTCGTAAAAAGTTCTTATACAAATTTGAACCGATTACTCTATAGTATGAGAAATCAATGGTAATAGTAAAATTGGTCGATAATTTTTAAATTCTTACTTAAGGTCGCTTTTATAGAACGATATAATTACTATAAATATTTTCAGAACTTCCGGCAGTTTTTCTTTGCTTTTTTTTGTTTGACATTCGCTAACTATTGTAATTAAGACTACATTTAGCCTTGGAAAATTATAGCGTATATTCCGAGCACGAATTTCATCCATTCCGGTTACTTTCATAATTGACATTAAATTATTATATTGATAAGTCTGTTTTCATTTATTTTTGATAAATATGGGGACTTTAGACAATCAATTCGGTTCGCCAATGCATCGTGCCTGTGCTTTCTCAATTATCCTCTGCTCTGGGGCTTGTACAGTACAAATGAAGCTGCTCTCAAAGGATTCCGCTAGTTCCGAAAGGTCATGTAGGCCGGAAAAGTTCTTCCTGGTAGTATCGTCAATGTTAATTTTTTTTTTGTTGCAGAAACTGGAACACTACCGCCTCAGGAAAAGGGTCGACCCACCACGCCACCTCAAGCTATCTAGGGAGAAAGCCGTCTCTTAGTGGCAGTTGAAAACCAACACCTATCCCCATGGTACACCCTAACGCCTGAGACATCTATCCTGCTACATATATGACTGCCAGGCCTGCAAGGTGCCAAACACCTTCTACCACAAGGTGGGGGGATACCAGGGCAGCACGGCAAAACAAACAATTTATAGAGAAACCCACCAGAGAGCAGTGGGATCAAGAAATAATCGGCCGATATTGGAAATTATCGGCCAATATTGGAAGTTATCGGCCGATATTGGAAATTATCGGCCAATATTTGGAAATTATCGGCCGATATTTGGAAATTATCGGCCGATATTTCTTACTTCTACTGATTGCAAACTCCTCAAATATATTATTTGTAAATATCTCACAAAGTTCATCGAACAGAATGGCTTGTTTTACGAAAGACAACATGGATTTAGAAGGAAGTTATCAACTGTCACCCAGTTATTTGAAGCGACTCATTATTTCGCATGTTTTAAATGAGCGTAGTCAAGTAGATGTGATGTCGATTGATCTGTCAAAAGCATTTGACCGAGTCACGCACTCGAAGCTGCTAAAAAAAATGTTGAGTTTATGGATAACTACGCATATTGTTTTGTGGATCAAATCTTACTTGTCAAACAGATTTCAATTTGTTGAGATCGTGGGGGAAACTTCCACGGTACTGCCAGTCACTTCTGGTGTGCCTCAGGGCTCGGTTTTGGGGCCAATTTTGTTTCTTGCATATAGGGCTGGTGCATAAGAGTAAAACTGAGAGAACGTGCCTCAAAACCCTCATAGCATTTCGAAAACACACGCAATGTTAGCTTGCAAATATGTCGTGAAATATATTTCGTGTATTTTTCATCATACAGATGCCGATGATCAATTATTCTTTTACGTACCTTAGTAAAGACTCTATGCTAAGAGCACAACCAGCGATCTCCGGATCTTTAGGTCACGTGCTTCACTTAATGAAATTTTTTCGATTTATATAAAACTTGTGAGTTGAGTAAGCAACATACTATTCGGTTGTACGAACACGGCGTTACAAATCGAAGCTATTTTTAAACTGCTATCTAAGTAATATAACTCAATTTATTCTTTGTTTCTTTTTTTACTTGAACATAAAAGCCGATTCGACAAACCATAAACAACACTCCTTGTTTTGTACAATAAAATGTGGAAAATACATTCAAACGTTCGCGGTTCAAACCAGTTTGAACCGGTTTCAACGGGTATTAACCGAAGTTTTCCTCTCAGGAACTTAACTGGAACTGATTTGAAAGAAGTGAACTCTCGCCCGTACCGAACAGGTAAAAATTTAGGTTGGACACTGCTTGAATGACGAAGTGAATACCAGCAACGGAGTTCTCTGGTATTTATCGCTGTAAAACGTTTCTGGCGACCTAGAAAAAACAAACTATTTTTCACAAACGTACAAAATAAAAGCAAAAGAAATAAAAAACGAAAAAAGGAGAAGAAACGAAAATATTATTTTAAAACCACAATTAAAGCAGCCGAAACAAAATCCTTTGTGGCACGGGAGCTGCTGAGACCTTTGTGTTTTTTACAGAGTTTTTTTTTTTTTTTTTAGGATGTAGATTACCACTTTGCACAGCCTGGAGGCAGGTTGCTAAAGCATAGTTTCGTTTTCGCCGGTCATTTATCAGTGGTGCAAGCGTGTTATCACAAAACGGTCACTAAGAAGCGTGAACTTCCGTGTCCAGAGTTGCTTGCTCAGTGTTTCTTCTGCCCGTTATCTGAAAAGAAACCCGGTAGTTCATCGCATAGTTTCGTTTTGCCCGTCGAGGACGAATCACTCCATTGAAGTTCTGGAATAAACGTATTCATATCATATCTGGATCCTATCAAAGTTTTATTTAATTTAATTTATTTTCTCTCAGTTCCCAAAGGCATTACAAAGAGAAGTGAGACAGTAATATACAAGGTGAATCAAAGGATCCAATGGCGGTTTGCAGGGATGACATAAATCGGCTTCTCAACGTATCGACCGAAAACGTTACTCACAGGTGACCTAGAAAAGTGTTTAAAGGGTATACAAATTTCAATGAACAAACTTACCTGAGTAAAAAGTTAGAAATTAAAAACTTGAAATCCCCATCTGCGGCGGCCGTGGGCTGTAGTGAAAACACAGTGAGTACTGCATTTTTCAGCGTCAGCTTTTGCGATGACACCACTGTTGTCGGTGGCTGGTTTTTGAGGTTTCCCACCTTGTTGAGGTGGGAAACCTGAAAAAATATCGTTACTATTTGAAGGAGTGTGGTCGTCCGTTTATGTCTATTATATTATTTTTTTGTTGAGTAGTCCTTATAAAAACGCGATGGAATAACTAGTACGTCTCACACAGAGTAGAATTGTAGGGGAGCCTGGAAATCGCCGCTGAAATGTCGCCCGAAAAGTTTGGTGGACCTTTTTGTACTCAGGCACTCCCCGTTGCAATGAAGAAATTTCACTCGCTCCCTGAGAGCTAAGCGCACCACAAAGATGACTTACATCCCCAAACATCAAGGATGAAAGTTGCACACAAGAGAAGCGGCGGCAGCCAGAGTGCGCAACGCAGACTGCGACATGTAGCCAAAATAATTGCGAAAACTCGAAAAAAACGAAACACCTGTTTCTTTATGTTTTATTGGTAGATTAAAGTAATCATGTACTGACAATGCGTCCAGAAAGAGAGCGCATCGCTTCTGGCTTACAAACGCCGTCTGCTATGGCCAAGGTCGACGACAATCATTCAAGAAACACCTCTGATACTGTCTGAGGTGTGTCGTACTGTGAGCGCTGTACAAGCCACGCTAAATCTTCCCACATTCACACGCGGGTAAGCACAGACTACATTAACCAGTAGTCAAAATATCTTTGAGTGCACTGCTGCCGAGCTGAGACATTTTTTTTTGTGTGTGGGGTCTGACGTGCACACATGAGCAAAAGCAACAAAGCTCGCTAAGGCGATTGACGTCATGCGCAGCGAGATCAGAGCGGAGATACGGGGTGTAAAAGAGAGAGTTGAATTTAGTAGTGACACTTACGACAATGTTAAGGAACTTAAAAATGATGTGAAACAACTACGCAAGGCAATTCAGCAGTTAACAAATTGGAATCACGGACTTGACACCGAGAACGCCATGTTACCCACAAAAATGGAGGAAATAGAAGTATACCAGCAATCCAACAACCTGAAGATTAAAGGGATACTTTCGCAGGGAGATCCGCAAGATGCAGTTAAAAGGTTTGGCACCATTTTAAATGAACTCATCATGGACTCTGAAATTGATATCTGTCACCGTGTTGCAACTTTCAGAGAGGGCGAGAAAAATAAGTTGTCCCGTTCGATCGACTTGCAAGGGGAACCAAATATTAACGAAGGCAAAAAAAAAAAAGAAAATAACGATAACAGCTCCACTATGGCGGCCCAAGTACCCAAGTCTACGTAAACGAACATCTGACAAGCTGAAGCAAAAAGTTGCTTGGTGCTGCTATCGCACGAAAACAAGGAGAGGCAGGCTGGAAATATGAATGGACTAGAGTCGGAAAAGTCTTTGCACGAAAAAACGAAACCTCTGAAGTAATCGAGATTAACAGCCAAGGTGGCGTCGATAAAATCGTGAATTAAACCCTCAGTAAACATTCCGTTCCAACAAGGTTTTGTAGGATGGTATATCAGCAGGAATGCAAATATTACGAATGATTATCTTTCAATCACATGTACAAAAATTACCATTAAAATTTTTTCTTCTGCATTTGAATACTCGCAGTATTAGAAATAAACGAGACAAGATTTGTGTATTTCTCCAACCACTTTTTTTAATATTGATGCGATGTTATTTACAGAAACTTGGCACATTGCAAACGAGCCTCCGCCCTACTTTGAAAATTACAAATGTAAAAGTTTCTGCAGAGCAATAAAAAGAGTTCTGAATAAGCCATGTAATTTAGAAACAATTTAGGGTACGAAGCTCTACAACATTTTAAATAGATGAACAATATTAATGAGTGTCTGGTCGCCATAGTGGAATCTCCGATTATTTTATCCATATATAGGACACCGTTTGGGAATGCTTTTGAATTCGTGGAAGTATTTGATAACTTGTTGGATTTTCTGGGTACATCTTCACTACCAGCTTTTACTCTTGGACAATAATATTAATACAATTACCAACGTTAAACACGTCAAAGACTCGCAGGACATTTTGAGCCACATGCCTGTAGCAACAAAATTACGCTGCCCACCAGACTAATTTAAGATAGTGCTACATCAATTGATATTTGCATTACAAATGCAACAACCAATAATGCTACATCCGGTAATTTCACCAGAGACATGAGCGATCATCTTCCCATTTTTTGTCTATGCCCCATCTTATTTAAGAAAAAACAAAAAAAAACAAGCCGATTCGTCCTTTTTGTAGAGCTATAAACGACGGAATTTTTAATAAGTTGGGACGAAGTATATACACAAGACAACCCAGATCACACTTTCAGTGCCTTTTTCCAAAAGTTTAAAGTTTGCTATGACGCAGCCTTTCCTTTAAAGCTGAAGAAAAAAAAAACAAGGCCAGAAAACCTTGGGTTACTGCACACTTAGTAAAAGAAATTAAAAAAAAGAGAATAAAATGTACCACGCTTTCTTGCGAAGTCGCGATCCTAGCCTGCTGAAGGAGTACAAACAGACACGGAATGAAATTAACTCTGATTTAAAAAAAGCTAAGCGCCAGTATTACCAAAAATGAATTGATTTCAGTCTATGATGACCACAGAGAAATATAAAAAACCTATAACTCTATTGCGAACTATAAACAAAACAACAGTGGATCGAAAGAAATCTTAGTCGACGGGACGTACGTGAATAGAGTCGAAATGGCCAACGCACTGAACGAGCCTTTTATAAATGCCGGCAGAAGTAGGGAATCAGAACTCGATACTGACTGTGACATGACAACGCCAAAGATAACATATTCCATATTGTTGTTTCCAACAACGGCGCATGAAACAGAAACGCTCATAATAAAACAAAAATTGACGTTGCGGCGGGGGACGACCAACTCAAAGCCCGACCTATTACGTGGACAGCCGGACCCGTTAGTTCTATATTATCACACGTTGCAAACAACATGCTACACTGTGGTATTTTGCACAACGACTTGAAGTTGACTACGATTATTCCAATCCACAAAGATGGTAGTAAAAGAAATCTTGAAAATTATAAACCAATGTCTCTTTTAGAAAGCAAACATTTCGGCAAGACTCTGCCTGGTTAGGTGAGCATTAATAAAAGAAGCTGGAGGTACTCAAGAACTTCCCCGAACGTCTACGGAGACACAAATATGATGTAAAAAAGAAAGACATACAAGGAAACGCTCTAGCGGAATATGCAGAAAAGAACAACCACGTCACCGACTTCGAAAGAAGTTTCGTACTGGACAGCGAAATAAGCTGAAAAAAACGACTTTTTTTGGAGTCATGGCATATTCAGCATACAAAGAACAACCTGAACCGGTCGATCGGCACCCTTCCAAGCAGTTATAATCACGGGCTTCGAGGAGTCACAAAAAGAAGAAGACGATTTTAACGGCAGCGACATGGAGAAGAAGTGAAAGACGAACACCCAGCTAAATAAGCCACCCGTAAACAAGCGACCGAGCAGGCCGCGAAACGTCGGGCTATTTAAACGCAGTTGATTAGAGTACCTCCAGCTTCTTTTATTAATTTCTGTTTTCACAATTGCGTTCTAAAATATTCCAAGCCATAATCAAAAATTGTCGGGAAATATTTTTAACAAAGCACAAAGTAATAACAACAGCACAGTATGGGTTTCAGGAAGAAGCGTAAGAGAACAAGCTTTACTTGACATTAAAGAAAATCTTCCTGAAAATATGCAAATAATTTTCGAAATTGCAGTCCATCCTGAAGCCGACCCACTAGCCTTTAGAGATGCCTTTAGCTGGCGATGAAATCTCTCCACTAGTCCATTCGACGTAGGATGATAGGCAGTGGTGCTGATGTGTGCGACGCCCAGAATCGGAGACAACTTTCTGAAAGGAGTTCAAATGGCTTTCTGTCCCTAAGCTCTTCTGATGTTAGCAGCTTCTGGGCGTCGCTCACATCAGTACCACTGCATATCATCCTACGTCCAATGGAGTAGGGGAGAAATTTCATCCCTAGCTAAAGGCATCTCTAAAGGCTACTGGGTCGGCTTCAGGATGAACTGAAATTTCGCCTCTTGTCCTGCTGGCTATTAGAGCCGCTTTCAAAGCCGATACCAACGCGGTCTATAAACGATGCGCACCAGAACCAGTAATCACGTCCGGGTCACCAATTTGTGGAATAGGCGGTACGTAACTCTTTGATGTTTTATCTACAATATTTTACATTACATGTGCGGAATCTATGAACGGTAGTTGCGGTCACCGAGAGCTGTTATGACCCGCCGGTCGTTACCTCTCTCAAGCTCTTTTTCTTGCCCTGCCGCACGGACTTATCTTTCTTCTCTTCTATGCGTACCATGCAAATGGGTCGTTACAATACCAAAACGAGAAGCAGAACTCGAAACGCCTCTTTGTTGATAAGTATCGACTGCCTTGCAACCTCTTGGGATCAGATTACGCTTCACAAGGAACTGGGGACAATATAAGAGCGTCCGAAGCCTTCTCTGAAAGCTCAAAGGGAAGCAGGCCTTCGTTTCGACAACTGGTGCTTTCCCGAAATTGGCATCCTTGCACTGTGAGTACAGAAGGCTTTTAGTTGTCGCATTTTATTTAATGCGCCAATAAACCTTAGAGTAAAATAATACTCGTAAAGAAGGGGCCACTGAAGCCCTTTCGCGGCCAAGCTTTTAGGATTCACTACACACACAAGCTGGCGCAGTGGTGCCTAATTATTTATACATTCGTTATATTTCCACAATTAAGAAATAGTTTTCCTATAATTTACATATTTAGAAAGCTATCAGTTGCTTCGAACTTTTTGAAAAAATATTATGACTGCGACTGGGGCTTTGGCAAGACGTACGACTTGACAGCTTGGCGGTCATCGTATGAGTTTCTCGACGTTCTTTTTTTGTGGAGAAGGTAAGACTGGTAAAATGCAACCACGTGGAGTGCCTTAAGAAAGGAAGTTAAAGGGCAGGAGGTGGCGTTTGTATTCTCTATGCATGGAGCGAAGTGTAAAATAAGTAGGCGTGGCCACGAAATGTTTTTTTTGTGTTTTGGGCTATTGAGCCGAACCAATTTCCGTGTCCTTTTTCTTTTAGAAAGTTCCCCATCTTTTACCACACTCTCGGGTAATTTTCATCATGATTAGAAAACTGATTTAAAGGACGCCGTTATGAAAATATGGGGAAAGCATTTTACTTGTCGCTTTCCAGGCTACCTCCATATTGTTCCTGTATTTTTGTTTTCATACGCGTTCCGGTTTATTTTTAGGCATTCGGACGCTCTTGAGAAAATGTTGCGCTACATGACCTTGCTTCTCGCAGCCAGCACATTTGGTAAGTCAAAATATAGCTTATTGCTAGGTCGCACAACAAAAATGCGACTGAAAAGCTTTCCGTTGGTAAAATCTTGCAGCCAGTTCGAGCTCACCAATGTCGAGCAGAACACTGCACGCTTGTTTCTACGGAAACCCTTTTGATAGGCATCAAGAACAGATTGCCAAAAGACGGCTTTCAATTTTACTTTTAAGTACTAATGCGTGAGAACGCCTAGTCGTGTAGTAATTAGGCTTAGCCAAGAAGGGCTTAAAAAACGACGTCTACCGCGAGTGCCAAACACCTTAAGGATCGCTCCACGGTCATTGAGACTGCGCAATTAGCGGATGGATTGTGGCACTAGCCACACCCTGCACTTCTTAAGTTTTCCGCCACTCTAAGTAGAGGATGTTAAAACGAAAAAAAAAGAGTATGCAGTCTCTTTTCCACCTCAAAAATAAACTATGTTTCTCCTAACACTCATTCTCCGGCTAAATGAAATGCTAACGGTCCGAACCATGACACCAAAATTCCAGAACTAACCCAAATCTCATTCAAAAGCTGCAAGCAATTTTCTGGAACATTCAAAGGAAAGTTGCGGCCAACGTAGCTTTCGAATACCGGGACAAACGGGCCGCATTTTCCTATTCAACCTTTTAAAAAAATATCTCGTATTTTTTTAAGACCTTTGCATCTGGCTGGGTGCCTCCAGAGCTACATTTGCGTTTAAAAAGAGCGTTCGGCAGTGCGTTTTTTTTTTGTTTTGTACACACCGTACAATAATGAACATGAGTTCGAACACTTTATGAAATCTGGAGTGTCTAGTTTCTCGCAATACACGCGGGAATCCAAGAGCAGCCATCTTCAAAGGAGGACTGGTGAAGGACACGAGACTAGCAAACTCTTTAGGCCTAAAAAAAGGCAGTCCGCGCTGTAGCACTGAGCAAGGCGAAACGTCATGCTCAGTGCCACAGCCCACACTGCGTGTCTTCAACTTTCAACGTCTACAGTAAAATGCGTGCCCCGTTTACTCGCTTAATTCATAAAGTGTATGACTTTTCTTTACACGGGGAGACTGGTGAAGTTTTTTTTCTTTGTTTTTCTAGGCAATGGAGCGACCGTGGATGACTTCAACGACTATGTGGACAGGGCCATCGGCTCGAGCCTACCGCCTCTCATTAGGAATGCACATTCGATTTATCCGGAGGCGCGCATTCCCTTCCACACATTCGAGGTAACGGGAGATGTTTTATTGTACTGTGAACAAAAACTGGGGTGCTCTCTAACTTGCACTGAACCTGGGTTGGTTTGGTGGTGAATGCGGGTGACTCGCCCAGTGGTTCAAATAGCCGCAAAAATAAAATCTGACGCTAGGAACAAAAAACAATATTAAAGGTAGCTAGAGTTCCCGAAAAATGGCGGCCGTGAGTCAGTCTACGCTTTAATTATTTGAGTACAATTGGGCGCGGACGAGGAGAATGAAGAGGCTCGAAATTTTCCCGATCTTATTCGCATTAGTAAATAATTAAAAGGGGCTTGTAAAGGTATTTCTGCGGAAGTTTGTGGTAAGCGGTAATTAAAAGAAAATATAGGAGCGTTCTTCCAATAGAGCCAGTGCGGTTACTTTAATCTCTTCTCGTGGCTATACTAATAGGCCTATAGAGACAGCCGCATTCATCAGCAGACCGGCCTAAAAGGGTACAGCAAAATCCAGCGTGGAAGTGGTTGCTTTCAGATGTTGGAGTCAATGGCGAGGGTTGAAATTCGATAGGACAAATACTTTCTGGCTTCTAGCACGAACTAAAAAGCCGGTTCACACATTTGTGTTTGAGTGCAGTTGAGTAGGTTGAGTTCCCTCGTGGTAACCACCTGCGGTGGAGCAACACACACGCACACGGGCGCCGTCCTCTATCAGGTATCATTGAAATCACTTTTAATCTCATCGTAAGGTGTAAGATGTACTAATGCAAGATACACAAGGATGCATTAGGGCTCGACAACTTGTCACAGCCATTGCTGCGACTGTAATGTGGACTCCCACACGACTGCTCTCTTTTTTTTTGTAATAGAAACTCTTGCAATTGACGCTTTTGGACATGCAGGTATCGGAAGAATTCGTCTGGCAAAACGACATAGAAGTGAGGTTGACAGAGGGGGCTGTGAAGGGACTGGACGTCGTCACTGAACGTAGAGGAAGCTGCAGTAATCCTTCCCAGGTGATGGGAGCCACAATTTCAACCTGCACCCTCGACTTGAGTGGACTCGAAGCCACATACACCCTGAGGGTGAGACTGCTTATATTTCCAAGATGCTAAACGAGATTTTGTTAGCGCCCCCAGAAGTGTAATTCTGTGCTAGGAGTGGGACTTCTACTGGTGAGCTTTTGGTGCTATTCCGTTCAACCATAAATAGTAATCTCGAGGTGGCAACAAATTGCGTCACGGAAGCCGTCGTGTCATCTTCTCGAATACCACAATTGGTGTTAGAAGTATGATGTCTGAAAGGCGTCTCCGACTGGTGTGTTTGCAACATCCAAAAAGGTGGTCCCTCGATGTCCGCCTCGTGACGTCATGCAAGTGTCATGCTGTCGCCAGTCGCGATCCTGGCTGTGTCCCAGCACAGGCGGTGGATGTGGCAGACGCCCGTTCTGCTGCAGGTCGCTCTTCAATGTGACAGTCCACGGAAGCTTCGGCGGCCGGAAGTTGGAACGCCGCGACGACAGCGAAACTCGCGTTCGCTCGTGATTTTCGTCAGTATTTCAATGACTACCCACCAGGATCGCGACATCCAACTGCTTGACAGTCCAGCTTCTATGACGTTATTTGTTGCCACTTAGGGGCCACTCTTGATGCATGGGCCAGATCGCACACCAAACACTTCAGTCGGAGACGCACTCCAGGGACCATACTAGAAGTGTCGGCAAAAAGTACGAACGAACGTGACTGTCGCTGTCGTCGTAGCTTTCCAACCCCCCGCCTGCTGAAGCTTTCGCTAAATTTAGCGGGGAAATTGACGTGACGTGACTAAAAGTCCCGTAACGTGGTCGCATGACGCCAATTTTTCTTCTATATTTAGCGGGGAACTTCATTTGACGGTGTTCTTCCTTAGCAATTTTTTTATCATGGTTTTCTTATGAAATGCGACTGATAAAACTCGCTCCTAAAGGTGTTGCACATCAATAAAACGATAAAAAACTCATGAAATACACCCTTTAAGATGTGTCACAGGAGCGCTGGGGGATCTGAAAGTCACCTGTTTTACGTGACGTCCATTTTCCCGCTAGATGTAGCGAGAAAATTGACGTCAAATGACCGCATCATGTGACCTGGAATCACGTGACGTCAATTTCTAAGAGGTGGCTCTGCGAGGTAGTAGTTTCCTCTCAACATATTCTATGCTCCTTGGTCATGAACAAACGTGTGTAATCTTAGTTTCTCCTGGCAAAGCTAACCACGTTTTTCCCTTTTTGTTTTCAGACTGACCGGGGAGAACATATTTTTGCTAAACGTAAGACGTTCCCGGTTGATGTGAAGGTCACGTCTGCAACGGCTTCAATTGTGTTGGCCTCTAACGGGAGCCAAAAGGCCAAACTCGTATCCTTCTATCTGAATCCCACCATCAGGGGTCAGATCAGTTACGACCAGGATTTCGATCTTGATTCTCTCCGCCAAACAAAGTTCGGGGGTGAAATTAGTGATTACACAAGCTCAGAGCTCGCCAAGATCATCCGAGGCAGCTACTTCACGGCTCTTTCTCAGGCCTTCGCTAACACTTGCTTCGCCTGTAGATAATTCTCCTAATCACCGTGGAAGAAGAAAGAGGTGTTCGAACCAGTGTTGAAGAAGAACCGAACCGAAAATTGGAACCCCGCAGTTACATTTATCCGAACCGAATTCTGAACGAAACCGAAATCTTCGCCGCCATCTTGGAACTGAACCGCAACTGAACCGGAAAAAAATATAACGGTAACCGGTTCAAAATGGTTCACGGTGTTTTTTTTTTTTTTTTGTTGTTGTTACTACTTCAAAATAAATATTTGAGAATAAAACATTGCAGCTGTATTCCTATGTATTGATAAAATCGTCATATTCAAAGTTGTGTATGAGAAATTGTGAGTTTTCGTGGCGACTCTTTTTTATTGACGCTATAATTAATCATGTATCACGTGATCACGTGGCTTCATGGTGTCAAGACATGCTGTCAAGTAATGTCACATCACGTGGCCCCGTGACGTCACTTCATATCTTCACGTGACTTGCTGCGTCAACTCGATTTAAATTGAGAGCATCACGGAATTTATGAGCGCAGTTGACACCGTGTCGTCACATGACATCACGGCTTCGCCGAGCGCTTGAGTTCATAAAAATCAGCCTCTGCAAACATTTTGGTAATGGCTCGTATTCAATGAAATATGAGAATAGAACTTTAACAATGTCCGAAGTCCGCAGCCCATGCTCAATACGTTGCCGTCCCAGCGTATGACCCTAATGAACACTGACGGTATATAATTAGCGTCAGTTCACGTGGCCTCTTGTACTAATTCCGAGGGGAGGAGGGGAAAGCTTTTTTATTTCTTTATTTTTCCTGTGCCTGCTATTGCGTGGCGAAAAAAAAACGAATGGGTGTTTGCTTGCAAGTTATCATCGTCAGTGATTAGTTCTAAGCTCTACTTACTGAAACTACGAAAATTGTCGCAGGGCCAATTTTACATGTATTGAGGCACCCAAACATGTAATATTTGTTGCTGAATCGCCTTAGAAAGTTGTCCTCAAGAATAGGTGCACTGAGAAAACTAAATATGTATTAATCCGACGTCACATAGAACTACGAATGTGAATGAAAGGAAAACTCGAACCAAAAATTTGATACGGAGCCCGACGTTTCAAGGCCAGTTCGGCCCCTTGATCACGGGTGACTGTTTTTGTCCTTGTCGTCTTCTTGTAAATTGCCCGGTGTTGTTGGCTTTTTTTAAAGCGGCCGTTGTATCTGCACGCGCTTTATGGTTCGTGGCGCCTCGCGTGACGCACCGCGAACCGGACACGTAGGCGCTTGGCAGTGTCCGAGCTGACCGGTTGACGTTATTTTTGGTGTTCTGAATGTACCAGGACTCTCTAATAAAGTGTCCACCATTGGACGCCTCATTTCGCTTCCAAAGGATCGTTCCCCTAAAGAAAAGGCTCAGGGACTCGTCTACAGGATCCCGTGTGGTGACTGCGTCGCCTCCTACGTTGGGGAAACTAAAAACTTCCCGAAACGTCTACGCCAGCATCAGTATGACGTCAAAAAGAATAACGTGCAGGGTAGTGCGCTGGCAGAACACGTCCAAAAAGAGGGTCACACGATTGGATTCAATAACTGCTCTATTCTTGGCACGGAAAGAAACTGGCGAAGACTCCTTTTATTAGAGTCCTGGTACATTCACAACACCCAAAATAATGTCAACCGGTCAGCTGGGACACTGCCAAGCGCCTACGTGTCCGGTTTGCGGTGCGTCACGCGAGGCGCCCCGAACCATAAAGCGCGTGCAGATACAACGGCCGCTTTAAAAAAGCCAACAACACCGGGCAATTTGCAAGACGACGACAAGGACAAAAACAGTCACCCGTGATCAAGGGGCCGAACTGGCCTTGAAACGTCGGGCTTCGTATCAATTTTTTGGTTACAATTTTCTTTTCATTCATTGTCATCCCTAACCAAGTGGATGTCCACCGAAAGGTTTACGTTTAACTACGAATGTCTACTGGAAATAAAGATCATGGTGGAATCAGAGTGGCAGCCGAACGTTGGCGGGCGCTCTAAAGCACGACTCACATGCGCGTCAAAACCGTCCGATCCGACCTGCGAACTGTCGGAAAGATGGCTGCTCTTACTTGCCGCACACGACAGTTCAAGACGCATGCTTCCGCCGCGACGTTCCGTTCAGCTCCGCACAGTTGCGGGCATAGAGGTATTTTAATGTACGCTATGGGGCTTGTGTGCTGTGGCAAATTGAAGTAGACATCAACTAGTCCAGAAATAACTCCCTGTAATGAATTTCTATAATAAAGAGTGAATGCATTGACTTCCTGCACCCGATTGTAAGAGAAAATGTTACGATTAATTCCTAGGTACTATGTAGCCTGGTGCATTTCTCAGTCAGGCAGACGAAATAATCGCTCAGTTACGGTGTATTAGAGCGCAGCTCTTACGCGCCCGTTTCCGGCTTGAGCGGCGTCGCTGTCGCCGTCGCAGTTGGCGTGACTGCGCGGTTCATTATGGATAAATTTCTCCGCTAAATTTAGCGGGAAATTTTCCCCGCTAAAATTAGGAGAAAATATTCCGCTCTAAATTTTAGCGGAAAACGTTTCCCCGCTAAAGTTTAGCGGGAATAGTTCCCCGCTAAATTTAGCGAAAAATGTTCACCTAAATGGGAGGCGAGCAGGAGAGGAAAAGGGACATAGCCTCCTTTCCGTACCTTCCCCTCCTCCTCCTCAAGAGCTGCGCTCTAATTCGGCGTTGCAAGGGATTGCAAACGTCTTTCATTTTTTCTTTCAAATTTAGTGCATTAAAAACGGTGCTAAAACTGCTTGATACATGTATTTATCTGCACTGTTGGACACTGTTAGCGCGAGCAAGGCGTCGGCGCTTTCCTGCATGGGGATATACGTGCCAAACGAACGAAGGACATGTTGAAAACCTAGAGAGACAGCAAGAACTACGCAGTAACACTGGATCAGCAACTCCCAGTGCGTGATACGATCGAAATAAATTGAAGGTCACATAATATAGTCCCATTTTCAATCAGTACCGCTTTATTCTTGCTGCTTTGAGAGAAGACGTTTGATCTACGTTCAAAACCTCGTCCGCGCGCTCGAAACAAGTGCCTGACAAAAGCTACTTGGCATAGAAAATAATAAAAAGAGACCTTGCAAAGCCCATGTGCTTTATTCTTTACGTTTTGAATGTTAAACGCTCCTAAAAGCGCAAGACGGAGTCATTTTTATATAGTGACAGGACTGGCATATTAGCAACATAAAGCGTCACCGCAATGCTGGCGAACCTTGGACACTCTGTATTTCTTTCGATTGTTATTGTGCTTAGAATCGACGCTTGTATTTAGACACCTGCAGTGGAACACAGGTTTGGGCCTGAAATAAGTGAAGTTAAACAATGTTCACAGGTGAAAAAAAATGTTCCAACTAAAATTCGGGTGTCATTTCTCGGCAAAGTATTTTGCCATATCTTTGGAAAGGGCGTTCGCGTGATCAAAGGCTGGCGGATGCAAGCACTTCGGGTGGCGCTTTTCAGGCGTGTGCCGGCAGTTTACCGGCACAAGTTTTGCCCGACCTCCAAGAGGTCGGGCGGCTTGTCCGCCAGACTGTATCCGGTATCGTCACATCCGAATCGGGAAAGGAAACCAAACGAAACAATGCTCGTTGAAAGTGGCAGATAGCGGGTTCGATTGGCAAACGAAGCCATCGAGAAAGACACCCATCCATGCTCCGAGACAAGATAGCAAAAACAATCAAGAGAAAGATAATTTATGTTCCAAAGAAAGCCAACATTTTTGGAAGCATTTGTCTAACCTGCGCAAGGTCAGCTTGCTCTGAGACACTGGCTACATCATACACCACTTTGTTTTACAACTCTGCGATAACGCGTTATTACACCGCTGAAAAAATAAGTGTGTATAGTGATGCTGTTGGAAACGTGAATACGCATTAGAATTTCACGGGGGCTGGGTGCAATGAAAAAACTGAGGATTGCAAAAAGGGTAATAACAATAAACGGAATATGGAAAGCGACGCTACCAAGCCTCCTTGGGATCCTTGTAAAATGGCAACAGTTAATCGGAGAGCCAAACAAAATTTATTGAAATTTGACGCACATGCGGGCAGCATCACAGTGATTTATATATCCGCGCATTCATTAACCGCATGATTTACTATCCTGTCAGCTGTACAGACTGGGGTAACGCTAATATTTAAAAACGTATATGAAGCCGCTTGTGTTTACACACATCTCAAAGAGTCGTAATTTATGTTGTTGGCGTATGCAGCGTGGTCGTTGTACCATAAAATGATCGAGGAAGGAGTTGAAAAAGCTCACTCGCGACCCAGACAAATAAAAACGCCAGTTGACGGAGCTTTGTATTTGGGTGTAGAGGGTCACGTGGTGCGCGGCTCGTGGCGCGATTTCGGTCGCCGGTGCCACGTGCAAGGGCTCGCCGGTGATTGAACCAGCCGAATTTGCCATAAAGCAATTACACTTTTTCAATGTTAATAAAGGTAGATACTATTCTGCACTACCCAAATAACAAAAGTATTTTATGTTATTTTCCGGTTGCTGTCTGCTTCAATTTGTCTCCCGGAAGTTTCATAGACACAAGCGTCAGTTGAACCTCTAGCGGAAATTATAACTCTATTGTTCCGGGTATTTTTCTACCGAATGAATGGATGGATGCCAATGGCTGTTTGTATAAGGGGCGATAGTTTGCGCCTCCTAGCCTAGAAACCCAATTACTATTCCTCACCTCGCCCTTCGTGGTTTCTCTGACCTTAAAACAAACAATACATTTTTCTATTTTATTCTATTGAAATGTGCACGTCCGAAGATTTTACGCGAGGTAACGTTTCTGCTGGTTCCAGCGAAGCCAACGCTGCGTACACAAATCACGTGACTACGCAGCCCGTGTATTGCTCGGTCTCCCCCGAAGTTCACGTGACACTCACAGCAACACTGGAATGACTCGTAGCGCCCTCTGCTGTCGATCTCAAGCTGGAACGGAGTAGATTCGGGTCTCAACGGTCTCAATCGGTCCCAGAACACAGGCTTGTTACGTAGGTGCGAAATCAGCGGCTCGTTTTGTGCGCGCGGGAGAACTCCGTGGCGTCCGTCCGTTGCCGTCACGACGACGACTCGCGTGACGCACCGCCACATTCGGTTCCCGACACCGCGTAGCACCTCCTCTTCTGATCGGTCCGATAGCCTGGAGGAGCAACAAAAAAGAAGAAAAAAACGGCGGGGGGGGGGGGGGGGGTTAAAAACACCTGTGTTGTAAAAGTTCTTCTGCCCTGCATCTTCGGCACAGACCAGAACGCACGGCCGCGGAAACTACTCTGCTTCCGAAAAACACTTGCCAGGCGTAGTTTCGTGTGGTACCAAAGGCTGCACAAAACATGGACATTACGTCTATTAAATTGCAGCGTACATTTTGCGCCACCGTATTTGATCTCTCAGCAAGAACAAATCGCAATGACCATCAATAGATACCGCTATGACGTCACGCGCAAACCATCTTTAACAGTTAATTTTTCTGCTGAAATTCAATGTTCGCAACACCAGCAAAACTATATGTTCAAATTCTGAAGTTGTGCAGCACATATAGCAGTTTCGAGATTATATGCGGCAGACAAACAAAACGTTAGAGCGGAATATTGATAAAGCACAAAGTTGTAAACTGAGGGCCCAAAACGAATGCACGTAAAACCGAACATAACTGCTCCCGAGGCAGTGTTTAGCGAAGTTTCGAGTTCGTGCAAGCTGATATTCAAATTTTGTTTACGTTAGGATTATAAGAACCTTCTTCTGTCCTTTGCTCTATTTTTGCAGAATTATGAATATCGTTACATTTCTACGTGCTTAGGTTTGCACTAAGACATCGTATATGAAATTATTTTGAAGAATATAATTTATTATTTGTTTCGTTCTGCACAATTTGTGTATTGCCACCAGCTTTATCATGTAAGCACAAAGTCCTTTTTGGCACATCCCGAGACCCGGTGTTCCGTACTGCAAAACAGCGAACAAAATATCGCATTTCCGCAGATTGGCTTAAGAGCTGGCGTATTTTCGAGTATCGTCCTCGGGTGTCGGCCTCAAGCGGTAATGTGAACTTCATAGAGTCAAATTTATTAATGCTAATAAGAAGATATTTAATTACTGACTGAATATTTCAGAGCAAAAATAATAGGCCTATCACATTAACGATATTCATCATAAGTAAACGCACCTCCAAATTACCTGAAAGATTCTCTGCAAATATTTTTCGGCGCTTCTATCCTCGATAGGCGCGTGTATCATTGACTAGAGAGAGCCTTAAATATTTTTTTTTTTATTTTGAAGTTTATTTAAATAACTATGTGTTCCTGATATATAAATACATTTAAAGCAAATACAAGTATTTTATTGCCTTTTTTAGTTGATGAGCAGCAGTTGTATGTGTCTGCGGGCTGAACAAAAACAAAGCAGACAGGGGCGCGTGGCGGAAGAATGACGATTACGCACGCAAACCGACAGAACGTGATGAATTAATTAGCTGCCATGTCGAGTAGAGCATGACCTATTACTCTTTTATATATACCAAAAATCATCAATTAGCAAGGTGATGCTGATATGCAAATTGAATTGGCCAGCATCTTGTCAAGAAGCTACCTCAATAGCCAGGCAATGCCAGTTCATCCTACATATGCACATGTTTACCTGGGCACGCGTTATTTTAGCCCAGATTCGATCTGAGTACGTAGGTGCGAATAGATTAGTGTGAACAATTTTGACCACTCATTTCTGCGTCATTCTTTGACTGCATCGCGGAGGTGAGTGTAAACAATGAGGTTAGGAAAACAAGCGTGGTGATTGCTGCTCTGGGTTTCTATAAAAGGTACACTGAGAGGGCCTGTGCTAAAACTCTCGTGACGCTTAGAAAATTTATTTGAATTTAGCTTAGTTGCGTCATCAATATATATACAGGGTGTTTCACGACATGTGGACAAATTTGATATTGCGAAAACTACGCGTCACAGCAAAAAAAAAAGCATGTGTCGTCTTGGTCCTGGGCCAGGGGCCCACTCACGAAAATGATTAAAGTCCGGGTTATCTAGATCTATCTAATCAATCTATCTAATTAGATTGATTGATTGAGTGAATCGATTGATTGATTTAATTGAATTGAAGGGTGTCTCCGGTGTTTATTCTTTTCTGAAAATCCAGGGTTTATCGGAATTTAGTTTGGATAGGTTCCTCACTTTCTGAAAATCAATTTTTTACGTTTATCCATTTCCAATATTTCAATATTGCAAAACAAATAAATAAGGTCCCGGAAAAAGCTACACTATATTCATGATAACTCGCCTCCATTGATTTATATTTTTGCAGCTACATTTGGTATTGGCGCCATTGTTGCGGCAAATTTAGCAAAGTGTTGCCACAAGAACTGCCGATGCTTTGAAAATACCGAACTCTTACATGTAGTCACAGGGAAGCATGGAAGCTTCAGCTGCACTCCGCTTCCATTGAAATCTGCACTGTGGTTAGACTTCACTATTATAAACACAGCTAAACTTCTCTGCTTTTAAAAGAAGAAATAGTATGGCTCAAAACTTGAAACCTTAACAATGGCTTTTGTCATGACCCAGATGTAGCACGTCCCGTTTTCCTGTATGATCCTTGACGACCTACATTGTAAGCCGCCTTTTGTCAGCAGTTTAAGATTTCAAAGGTGACTGAAGAGGGTTCTCTCAAGACCACCATCCCTATGCTAATATAACACTTATTGATGAAGCAACACCTTTTTGCTCTATATATTGCCGTCGCGACATTGAAATTTTGAGTTTTTAAGATAAATGATACTTGACAAAATTTTTACTGGCGGTTGTTTTTCCCATTTTTTTTATCTATCGGAAAACACGGAACCCTAGTGAGAGCAGTTCTTCGTGTAACGCTAGGTATGCGCTCCCTCGATATATGACACTGTTTACATGTTACGGATAAGTTTGGTGAGCACCGTCAGTGGCACTGAGACAGGTGTGCATGCCTTTTTTTTCAATGCTACAAGGAGGTGCCTTCGAGTAAAGGAGCATTGAAAGAACAAAGTGTGACTTATTAGCCGGGCCGAACGTTACGCAGAACTGCAGTGCACAGGCGTGTACGTGGGTTGAGAGGTGAAAGGGGTGGGGAGGGGGTACATAAAAGGAAAACTTTTGGTGGCCTCACAGAGTGGAGTGGACGACTTTTCACTGAGAGTCACTTCAGAGTCAGAGAAGCTAAACCTATTATCGAGGCGTTGGCAGCTGCTCTGAGTCTCGCAGGAGATTTGTTCTTAAGTTCTTCATACAAGCTTCGACTGCCTCTCTACTTTATTTTTGAACCTTCCAGGCTTTTGGGTGCAAAAAAAGAGTAAAAAATGATCATCTAATAAACAAAGGAGGTCTAGACAAAAATGGGCGTTTCAGTTTTAAAAGCATTCTGTGTTGTTTTTCTTCGTCGCCGTATCTACTACACAAGTTAGATACCGTGGACCCGGAAACTACTCTCTTTGCATAAACATTCCTGCCAGAAAGCGCGTGTTTGTGATGCCAGACGCTCTTGTCATTCCTCACAACGCCGCATGACGCAAGATAACTTGTTTCTCCCAGACAAATAGCTTGCACAGACGTCATATCAGCTGCCATTGTAGTGGTCTTACTGTTGAGAGCGTACCTTCTGCAATAAAAGTTTGCCATCACCAAATCTGTTTTTACTTGGCAAAATCTAAAAGCTCCAATGACCGTCAACGTATTGCGATAACTTAACGTGTAAGCCACTTACAGAAACAGTAGAATTCCCTGGTGAAATTCAGTATTCCCAGCAATATAAAGGCAGACGGCATTAACCGTCCAAATTGTGACCTTGTCCAGTATGGAGCAGAGTCACTGTGAAAGGGTAGACTGATAAAATGTCATACGTAATGCCTTATGCAGCACATAGCAGTAAAGTGAGGCCCAGGATAACCGAATATGACATGAGCATTCTCATTCAGTGCCAAAGTTTCTAGATCATGATTAAGATGCAATTAATGCAAAGGTGCAAGCGAGCTGGATAAGAATGGCAATAATAATCCGGACCAGGCGGATTTTTTCGGTCGAGCACCAGTCGCCTATAGCTATGTCTGGATATATGTGTTTGTCCTTTGACCTCTTTGTTCCCCTTCTCCAGGTATTATTATTATTGTCTTTCTAGATCATGCTGATGCCCAATGTGGTCTATATCATGTGAGGACAAGATGGGCTTATACGTACCCCGTTACCCGATATTCCTTGGTGGCAAACAGAGAACAAAGACACTTTTTTAGCAGGTCGGCTCAACGGCTGTCATATTTTCAAGTAATGTCCTCTCGTTCCGGTGCCAAGCGGTGATGTGTTCTTCGTACAGTCAAATTTTGATTGAGATGGAAAGGTATTTAATTACTGATCGAGACTCTAACAAATTAAAAAAAGACCCGATCCCCTCATTTGAGATATACGCCGTACTTAAATGCACTCCCCCGTTAATGAAAAGTATTTGCAAATATTTCCCGACTTTTTATTCTGGTTAGGACCGCAACCAGTTATTTACAGTTTTAACTCCAGTGCTGATTTGAAAGATAATTTAAAGAAAGGCCTTTTCCTTGCACGTAAAGGACTTCTTTCATACGTAGAAGCCTGTTAAGGCTTTTTTGTGTTATGTTCAGCAATCTTACGTGTCTGTGATCTGGACGAAAACAAAATGCACAAATTCGTATACACTGAAACCGACAGAAAACCACCAAGCAGCTGTTTGTTGGGTAGAGTATCGAATCCAACTTTGTTACTTAAAAAAAAGTATAATAAACATCCCTTTGCAAAGGACAGGTACCTACCTCAGCCAGGCTGAGCCAATTTGGCCGTGTAAGACAAAATGTTCGCTGGGTGCGCGCTGTTTCACGACAGCTTCGACATGAGTACGAGGGCACTTACGTACTAGAGTGAACAATATAAAAAAGAATCATTTTTGCCTGAAGCATTACGGTGCTGAATACAACAATGTTCGTTAGGAAAACAAGCGTTGTGATTGTTGAAGAGCGCTTCTATAATCCCCGAGTCCTACTAGAGCGACAAACAAAACCACCCAACACCGACAAGCCTCCAACACATGCAGTATGCATGCGATGGTACCTTCGGCAGCCTTTTAGTCGTCGGTGCTCGTGAAATAAGCACGAATGATAGCAAGTCTGCCAAAGGCACCCTCGCGTGCATGGTGTTCGTGTTTGAGCATAGCTTCCTTTATTCCACAAAGCCTGTCATATCGCAAAAGATATCTGGTTTGAGGCCTGTCGCATTCAGTCGTTTCTCTTTGTCCCTTTAGCGGAACTCGAGGACAACAGTTAGACTAAAATGACGCGTCTCAAAACTCTCATAGCATTTCGAAAGTACACGTTATTTTAGCTTGCGTATAAGTCGTGAAATATATTTCATCCATTTTTCACAACACAGATGCCGATGAGCATTTAATTATTTTACGTACCATAGTAAATACTTTATGGTAAGAGAAGAACCAGCAATCAGCGGCATTTTTATGTGGAGTATTTCACTTTTTGACTGTTTTTCGATTCACAGAAAACACGTGAGTGAAGTAACAACATACTATTTGGTTATTTGAACACGACAATACAAATTTCAGCCAGTGATTTTTTAAACTGCTATCCAAGTAAAATAACGCAATTTCTTGTTTTGTCTTTTTCATGAAGATAAAAGTGAATTTTACAAACGATAAACAATACTACTAGGTTTGCAAAATAAAATGCGGAAAATATATTCAAACTTTCGCGGATCAAATCGGTTCGAGCCTCTTCGAACTGGTTTGAACCGTAGTTTTGCTTTCAGGAGCTGAACTGAAGCTGAACCTAAAGCAGTGAACCCGAACCCGAACTGAACCTATACAAATTTCGGTTCGAAACTCTGCTTGAATGGCGAAGTAAATACCAGCGGCGGGGTTCGCTGATATTTATTGCTGTAAAAGTTTTCTTGCGACCTAGAAAAAAGCAGGCTCTTTTTCACAAACCTCCTAAACAAAAGCTAGCTTTTTTACAACAAATAAAGTTACATATTTTGAATATCAAAAATTGTTTTCTTACTATGCTTGGCAACAGAAAGTCCGTCATTTTACAAAAAGGACAAGAACCGAAAATATTATTTTTATACCATAACTGACAGAAACAGAGAAGCAGACGAAAGCCAATAATATGTGGCAAGGGAGCTGCCAAGGTATTTCTGTTTTTTATAAAGTTATTTTTTAATATGCAGATTAGCAGGTCGCACACCCTGCAAGCCAGTTGATAAAGCATAGTTTTCTTTTTCGCCGGCCATTTATCAATGGTGTCGTCGTGTTATTGCAAAACGGTCCTTAAGAAGCGTGAACTTCCGTGTCCAGAGTTGCGTGCTCAATGCCTCTTCTGCCCGTTATCTAAAAAGAAACTCGGTAGTTCATTGCATAGTTTCGTTTTGCCCGTCAAGGGCGAACCACTTCATTCAAGTTCTGGAATAAAAGTGTTTATATCATATCTGGATCATAACGAAGTTTTATTTCGTTTAATTTTTTTTTTTTATCTTTCGAAGGCCTTACAGAGAGAAGTGGGACACTGTAATATACAAGGTGACTCGAAGAAATCAATGGCTCTTTGTAGTGATGACATAAATCGGTTTCTCAATGTATAGTATTATTATTGTAGTAAATGTTAGCTTATTGATACGTACATATAAACTTAATTGAATGATAATATACCTAGAGTAATCTTATTTTTTTTTTGGATTTATAACTCTAGTAAACTGAACAGAAAGAAATGCTATTTATAATATGTTTAATTGATCTATCATTCCCCTCATTTTTGTACCCTAAAAAATTCCCATATCCCGAAAATGGTCAGTTTCAAATTGATACCACATGTACTTTTTTGTTCATAAAAATACGTAAATTCTACTCGCAGTTCTTTTTTCTTGTAATGCAATTTATTGTAATTGTTCGTTCAAAGTGACATGGTGATCAAGCAAGACCCCTAAATAGTTAACAGTTTGGGGATTTAAAATGGTTTACAACTGCACATTTGTTCAAGTTCGTGGAGGTGAAGGTATATGCTTTGTGTCAGTGTAATAAGTTCATGGGATTCTGAAAGCACATTAGTTTAATCGATGTTCGCTGATATGAAAATATTAGAAAAGAAACAGAAGCAACACATCTATATTCTCCTGAAAGAAGAAAAGAAGGCTTGACTCTAGCTACCGTGCGGTAGTAATAAAACGGCATCATATAGAAGCATTCTTGAGTACAACGGTAAAATCCTGAGTCGTTTACGATACATATTAAAAAGCATTGGACACAATGTGCTGCCCTGTGGTTTCCCACCTTCGAATCTCAAATTTTTTGCTTATGTTGTTTGCAATGTTTATGATCTGAAACTTGTTCGTGAAGTAGTCAGTGAAAAAACGTAAAACCGGACTTCTGAAGCCATGATTATTAAATTGTGTTAACAAACGCTTTAATCTATGGCAGTGGTTCTCATATGGGGGTCCGCGGACCCTTTGGGGTCCGCGAAGGCGCTCTGGGGGACCGCGAAGCACAGCCTTATTAGTCAAGTCCGGAAATCAAAGTTGTATTTTTTCAGATTCACAAAAAAACTTTTCAAATAAGAAAAATTTCAAATCTTAAGGGAGTTTTTTTTTGTCAGAAATTCACTATCTAACTAAATCAGGACTGTCTTTAGCCTTGGAAACTTATAGCTTAAATCCACAGCACGAATTTCATCTATCCTGGGTGCTTTCGTGATTGACTTTGAATTAATTATATTGATAAGGCTGTGCTCATTTAGTTTCGATAAATATGGGGAATAGAGACAATCAATTCGGTCCGCCAATGTATCGTGTCTGTGCTTTCTCTACTATCCTCTGCCCTGGGGCTTGTACAGTACAAATAAAGCTGTTGTTGAAGGTACTGAAATATTAAGGTGGGCTAGTTGGTTTAACATAATGATTTAAAAAGCGCAAAGGACAGACACGGACATGAAGTAGACAGGACAGCGCTATACTCACAACTGAGATTTTAATAGAAAAATAAAGAGAAGAAAGAAGCGAAATAAATTCTACGGAATATAAAAGGGACGAAAATAAATGAAAAAAATAAAGAAGTATGAGAATCATAGCAATAGTAGTTATAAATTAATATGAAGAAAGAATAGATAAAAATAAAAAAATAAAAAATTAAAAATAATCATAAAGACATAAAAATAATTTTAACACTATTGCCACATGACTTTGAAGGATGAAGTTTGAGATAATCATGCCCCTAACTGAAAACCTTTTGACACCTCATGGGGGGTGGTGTAGGTATAATAGTTCTTTGTCTGATAAGGACACAGAAGGTTCACTGACACAGACGTCACCACAAGCCTTGATAGTCTACGCCTCGTAAAGTTCTCTTGATCTTTTTCCACGGTACTGTCCGATGACTTCTGTCTTTTTGAAGATCGGTTGGCAGTGGCAGTCACGGACGTGTATTGCGAGATGTCCTGCCGGTGATGAGTTGAGAGATGTTGCATGTTCTCGCAGCCTGGTATTCACACATCGGCCAGATTGTCCACATAAACGTTCCCGCAGGTGAATGGTATTTTGTATACTATACCGTTGCGGCATGGTATATATTTATTCTTGTGCTTTACTTCGCAATCATCTTGATGGTTTTGAGGTGAATTGATTTTGGGGCACAGTCTCCTCAGCTTGTCCGGAGCCGAAAATACCAGTGGAATGTCATATCTGGATGCCACTTTTTTGATGTTATGTGATAGCCGGTGTATGTACGGCAAAACTGCTGGACGTCTGATCTTCTTCTTGCTTTCTTCTTTTTGTTGTTTTGAACTTATCATATTTTCGACGACTTCAGATAAGATGGTATGGGAATAGCCAGACGATTTGAGTCTTTCCATTTGTGTATCAAAGCTCTCTCTAGCCTTATGGTCACACGACGTTTTGAGAGCAGCGGAGAGGCAGGTATTCACTATCGCCCTTTTTGTGAGTTTGGTATGCGCAGACTCATATTGGAGTAGCTTGTTCTTTGTTCTAGGCTTGTACGTCCTGCATGTGTGGTCGTTCAGGAAGATCAGTTGTAAGTCTAGAAATTGCAGGGTGTTTTTCTCGGTTGGCAGCTCGTAGGTGAATTTCAGCCCCTGAGCATTTGTCATAAAGGTTGTTTTTATGTCGTTGATTTGTTGGTCGTTGTTCATCTCGCATGGTTTGTTTAGAAGGATTAAATAGTCGTCAACGTATCTGTAGACTCTTGCTACTTCGGTGGTGGAAAGACGCTTGGCGATGGCCCGGTCGCATTGCGACAAAAAGATATCGCACAATACCGGCGCCACACACGACCCGATACAGATGCCTTTCTTTTGCAAGTAGTATTTACCGTTGAACGAGACAAACGTTGATGTTAAGTAGAAAGCCAACAGTTCCAAAAACGATTCTAAATGAAGCGCTAATTGATTTTGAAAAGAAACTGTACCATTTTTCTCGATGCATTCTTTTACAGCTGCGAACAAGCTATTTTGAGGGATAGAGTAAAATAAACCTTCCACGTCAAGTGAGAAGCCAGAATGTCGTGTAGTGGCATTATCTTTTAGGTAATGTACCAGTGTGTCAGAATTCGCTATTGAAAAAGGGTCATCTAGTAGGAGGTTGGATAAATGGCGAAAAAGGTACCTTGACATCGCACCGTGCCATGATCCTTTCTTTGTGACAACTACACGAAAAGGGCATTCATCTTTATGAGTTTTTGCGGTGAAAAACATTTCTAAATGAATCTTTTTGGATGTTCAAATCTGTTTTTTCAGGTTTTCAAGACCAAGTTTGAAGCACAACTGAAGAGCTTTTGCCTTGACCTTTTTTATCTTGATTTCATGCATGTGGTTGAAGTTCTTTTGTATCGCTACTCCAGCCTTCTCTAAGTACACAGAGCCGGGACACACCACAAATCCCCCTTCCTTATCAGACACCAGCAGTTTGAAATTCTCCCTTTTGAAATAGTCGACTAGTCCTGAGATCTTTAGTTTGTTCTTACAACGAGGTCCAGTTTTCAACAGAACATCAACTAGGTCGTCTACGCATCGTTTTCTGTCATCTTCTTGAGTTTTAGCTGCGATGTCACGAATGGTTTCCAACAAATGTACTCCTTGCTTTTTTGGTGCGGTACAAAATTTGGGACCATTCTCAAGAACCTTAATGATGTCTACAGGTAGAGAAGTGTCACCCAACAAAGTAACCGACTCGCCTTGCGGTTCCTTGTGTTTGGCACGAAGAGTTCGAAGATCTGGAATGTAGGTCCACCAGAGTGATTCAGTCATCCTGCTTCCAGTGTATAGGAAGGACTTGTATCTTGTCGCTTGGCTGTGTTCGGAGGCATCGGTGTTGGCAAGAAGTCGTAAGCTCTCACGATAGAACCGGACTTGCCTCCATATCTCAGAGCGGAGGATCTTGCAAATTCTCTTGCTGTGACGTATTGAGGGCCTTGCGTAACCAAACAAACCTCCAATGTCCTGGAGTATCACATTGTTTCTGATGGTGTAAGCGTAGAACCTTGCTTTTCACGTCGAGACCGCTATCAAATTATATAAAAAGAAACGGGATCGGGAGGAGAAGAACACGGAAAAGGGCCCAATGTAGAAGAAAGGAAATGTACTAAAATATTAAAGTGGGCTAGTTGGTTTAACATAATGATTTAAAAAGCGCAAAGGACAGACATGGACATGAAGTAGCCCGTGACTGCCACTGCCAACCGATCTTCAAAAAGACAGAAGTCATCGGACAGTGCCGTGGAAAAAGATCAAGAGAACTTTACGAGGCGCAGACAATCAAGGCTTGTGGTGACGTCTGTGTCAGTGAACCTTCTGTGTCCTTATCAGACAAAGAACTATTATACCTACACCACCCCACATGAGGTGTCAAAAGGTTTTCAGTTAGGGTATGATTATCGCAAACTTCATCCTTCAAAGTCATGTGGCAATAATGTTAAAATTATTTTTATATCTTTATTATTATTTTTAATTTTTTAATTTTTAATTTTTATCTATTCTTTCTTTATATTATTTTTATAACAACAATTGCTATGATTCTCATAATTCTTTATTTTTTTCATTTATTTTCGTCCTTTTTATCTTCCGTAGAATTTATTTCGTTTCTTTCTTCTCTTCTTTATTTTTCTATTAAAACCCCAGTTGTGAGTATAGCGCTGTCCTGTCTACTTCATGTCCGTGTCTGTCCTTTGCGCTTTTTAAATCATTATATTGTTGAAGGATTCCGCTAGTTCCGAATAGTCATTTAGGTCGGAAAAGATTTTCCTGATAGTACCGTCAATGTTAATTTTTTTAGTTGGAGATACTAGAACACTACCGACTCGGGAGAAGGGTCTACCCACAACGACACCAGAAGCTATCTAGGGAGGAAAGAGTCTCTTAAAGAGAGCTGAAAACAAACATTTACCCACATGGTGCACTCTAACGCCTGAGACATCCAGCCTGCTACAAATACCACTGCAAGGCCTGCAAGGCGCCAAGCACGCTCTACCACATTGTGTGGGGGTATCAGGGCAGCGCGGCAAAACAAACAAGCTATACAGAGGCCCACCAGAGAGCAGTGGGATCAAGAACTTGACATTGAGGACGCCATGTTGCGCACAACAATCGAGGAAATAGAAATATACCAGCGATCCAATCACCTGTTAGTTTAAGGACTTCGCACCATTTTAGATGAACCCATCATGGTCTCTGACATTGACATCTGTCACCGTCTTCCAACTTTCAGAGAGGGAGAAAAAATTATTGTTGCCCGGTTCGTTCGAGGAACAAAGAGGAACCAAATCTTAACAAAAACAAACAAGCAGAAAATTATGACAGTAGCTCTTTACTACGGCGGCTCAAGTACCCCAGTCTACGTAAACGAACAACTGACAGGCTTAAGAAAAACGTTGCTTGGTGCTACTATCGCACGAAAACAAGCGGTGGCAGGCTGGAAATTTGTCTGGACTAGAGGCGGCAAAATCTTTGCAAGTAGGAACAAAACCTCTGAAGTAGTCAAGATTAACAGCCAAGGTGTAGTCGATAAAATGGCGAACGAAACCCTAAGTAAACATTTCATTACAACAAGGTTTTGTATGGTGATATATCAGCAGGAATGTAAATAGTACAAATGTCTATCTTTCAATGACATGTACAAACATTACCAGTCAACGTTTTTTGCACTGCATTTGTATACTTGAAATATAAGAAATAAACAAGACAAGATTGTTCGAATTCTCCAACATCTTTCTGTTAATTTTGACGTGATATAATTTACGGAGACTTGGCTCATCGCAAACGAGCCTCCGCCCTTTTTAGAACATTACAAACGTGAAAGTTTCTGCCGAGCAATAAAAAGAGGTGGCAGATTAGGCATGTATTTTAGGAGAAATTTAGGGTACGAAAGTTTAGGGCATTTCAAATTGATGAACAATCATAACGAGTGTCTGGTCGCCAAAGTGGAATCTGTGATTATTGTAGCCATATACAGGCCACCGTCTGGGAATGTTTTTGAATTCTTGGAAGTATTCGATAACTTGTTGGTTTTTCTGGGTACATGTTCACTACCATTTTTTTATTCGTAGAGACGTAAACATTAATGCAGTTACCAACGATGGACACGCCAAAGACTTTCACGACAGTTTGAGCCAACATGCCTGTAGCAACACAATTACGCTGCCCACCACAATTACGCTGGCCACCACAATTACACTGCCCACTTCAGTTGATATTTACTTCTCAAATCCAACAACAAATAATTCTATATCCAGTGCTTTCGCGGGAGACATTGACGCTCATTTTCCCATTTTTTGTCTATGCCCCATCTTACTTAAGAAAAACACAAACAAGCCAATGCATTCTTGTTTAGAACTATAAGGGATGAAACTTTGAATACGCTTACTCGCCTTTTTTAGAAAATAAATTGGGACGAAGTAGATGCACAAGACAACCCAGATCACGCTTTCAGTGCTTTTCTGTAAAGGTTTAATGTTTGCTATGACGCAGCCTTTCCTTTAAAGCTGAAAAAAGAGGCTAGGAAGCCTTGGGTTACTGCGAACTAAGCAAAAGAAATACAAACGAATAACACGTTGAACGCTTTAAAAACGCTGTAACGAGTTTAAAAATACATGGAATGAAATTTACTCTGATTTAAAGAAAGCTAAGCGCCAGTATTACCAAACTTAACTCATGTCGGTCTATGACGACCAGAGAAAAATATAGGAAACATATAACAGTATTGCAAACTATACATACAAAAGGTGGTTCGAAGTAAAACTTAGTCAACGGGAAGTATGTGAATAGAGTAAAAATTGCCAACGCAACGAACGAGCATTTCATAAATGTCGGCAGAAGTACGGAACCAGAAATCGATACTGACTGTGATATGACAACCCAAAATAAGGAATTCCATAACGCTGTTTCCAACAATGACACATAAAATAGAAATACTCATTTCAAAATAAAAATTGACGTTGTGGCGGGGGACGACGAGCTCGAAAGCCGACACATTAAGTGGACAGCCAGACCCGTTAGTCCTATATTATAACACTTTGCAAACAACAGGCTGCGATGCGGTATTTTGCCGAACGACTTGAAATTGGCTAAGATGACTATAATCCACAATGGTGGTAGTCAAAGAAGTCTCGAAAATTATAGATTAATTTTTGTTTTGACGATATGTTCTACAATATTTGAAGCCATAGTAAAAAAACCGTCTGGAAAGTTTTTTGTTTGCAAAGCACAAAGTAATAACAACAGCCCAGTATGGATTTCAAAAAGAAGAGTCTACAAAACACCCTCTACTGGACATTAAAAAAATCTTCTTGCAAATATAAAAAAATAACTTCGGTCTATTCCTTGACTTAAGAAACGCTTTGGACAGAGTTCAGCATAATATTTTAAAAAGACAAGTAGAGTTTTATTGTATCCGCGGTGTAGCGCTTACATCATTAAAACGTTATTAAACCAGTCGCCTGCAATAAGTAACAATCGATAAACTAACATCTTATAAGTTAGAAATACGTCATGCCGTCCCACAGGGTTCTATACTCAATTTCTTAATTTTCTTACTTTATATTAACCATACCGAGAATATACCTGGTTTTCCAGAATTAATAATGTATGCGGAAGATACTAACATTTTTTTTTTTTATTGAAGGAACAATGGAATGTCTAAAACATAAAGTAAATACGTATTTTGTAATTCTTTCAGGATGGCTGAGGTCAACAAAATACAAATGAATACAAATAAAACCAAGTACATGATATTAAGCCAGCAGCAAAACCTTGTACAACGGCTCTTCAGATTATGTTTGAAGGTTAATTAATAGAACAGGCGACCAGCCGAAAATTCTTGGGTGTTTGGTTCAATCAAAGTTTAATAGGGAACACGCACGCAGATAAATTAGCATCTGAATTATTGATAGTTGTTGTTTGCATTTATAGAGTTCAAGCCTTGTGCCTAACTGGCTGATTGAAACGCTATGCAACTCTGCATTTTTTTTTCTAATATTTGCTATGGAATTCTTATTTGCTACAATATCTGATTCCGATAAATTAATAATCATGTAAAATCGTGCTTACGCATACTCGAAAAAATATAGAGGTAACATAAACGAACTACGTACTCAACCGCTCTTTAATAAATACAATATTTTAAAGGCAAACCTAGTGTACTATTACAAATTAGCCCCCTTTATAAATTAAAGCAAGTTGTTCGTAACTTACAGCGAAATGGAAAGGTACTCGTATTAGATACGTCATTTTAAAAGAAGGACACCCTATATAAGAACTGAATACGGAAGGCAAAGTCTAAAATTTCAAATATTTAACTGACTAAACAACTCGCCGTACGTAATTTATACAGAATCTTTCCCTCTATTTAAAACAGTTTGCAGAAGACTGCTGGTGGGCATTGATATTGCCGTACTATAAAACAAAACTCCTTCGCCATTGTAACTAAAAACACATGTATAGGTTTTTGTTATTGTATAAAACAAGTCGTTTGCCTATATGCCTTTCTCCTTCAGTTATGCTCCTTACATTTATGCGTGTGTCTTGTATATTTGTACTTCGTTATATATATATATATATATATATATATATATATATTAAACGTTCAACTCTTCCGAGCATTTCTTTGTAGTGTTTATATATATGTGCGCTTGTGCGAAATGTAAGAGACCAGTGCCTTACCAGGCTTGATAGCCTTTAGCACTGGCCTTTCTTTTGGACCCTGTCCGAAAAAAAATGAGATGAATGAATATAAAAAGGCTGCCTTTTTAATTATGTGTTAGCAGTATGACCGCGGCCTAGGAGCACGCCATCGAAACATCGTCGTCAATATCCCCGGAATCTCAAGGGAAAAGAGGTAAACAAAAAAAGGGGCAAGGCAAGTGCCCCCCCCCCCCCCCCCCCACCTTTCGTGCTTGTTTCCTGGACACTCATATGCCGCGTATCGTCTGCAACTGCGGCCCAGCTCAAGCGTACCACCAGCGACCTCATGTGCTGTCATCTTTCCGCTGTTGCGCCAATCAAACGCCTTTCTTCAGCGGTCAGACGTCGTAGGTAGGGATTTCACCTTTTTTGTTCCTAACTTTTGACTTAGAGGGTTTGTTCCGTGAAATTGTCATACTCTTAAAGCACGTTCAACGGCCACCTCTAGAAAACATTAGCTCAATAGGTTTATAGGGCGATTTTACGGTCCCTTCAAATATCTATCGTTCCCTTTGACTCACCCTGTACATATAAAACTAAAAGCAATTGCAAGGCAAAAATATAAAAATATTGCAAACATCATTTATATAATTAGTAATTTAAATTTTAATAGAACGGTGTTAGTAAATCTAACTATGCCTACGGTAAGGCGATTTCAAAAATTGGAGGTTTTGGTAACAAAGAACAACCCTTCAAAATGGTTGTTCCTCCTAATTCAAAGAAACGCGGCATCTCTTTTGTTATGCTGAATGTTTCACTTTACAAAGCAGTAGCCGCTTCCAGTATTTTACGTCCATAATAATACCTAGCTCTTTGACTCGTTACTTCAACTCACTTGTGACTACACATGTTGTGCAAATCTTAGGGTTTATCAGCGTTTTCTCGTCGTGAAAATTACAGGCGCGAGGTGGGGTGAGAAGTAGGTGGGTTTCTTGTGTAAATGAGTACCTGTACCCAATCTACTTCCCACCCGATTGACCTCGATGACTCTATAGCCCCCACAGACTTTATGACCCTTTCGCTATTGGCCTACCTGATAGACGCGTGTCAACAGTAAAATTTAAAATTGATTCAAATAGAAATCGAATACTATCGAATAATGGCCAAAATATCGAATGTCGAATCGAATGTGAATACCAAATATTTTATTCCCAATACCGACTTGACAAAACAAAAGCCTGGGGAGGGGAGCAGAGAATGTGTCGAGCGTGTACTGTGCGTGCATTATGATTGGCTATGCTTGGTCGCGGGGAGCTTCGGGTGGTTTCGGATGCGCTGCACACACGACGCCGTTGTAATTTCCGGGTTCATGAGAATGATCCAGACAAGTTTAGATTTCTTTGAGAGTGGAGTCTCTCACGAGCATGTTTGAATGAGAAATGTGCCATGCGTGTAGGGCCTTGAATTTTTAGTGCTCTTGAATTGCGTGGAGCCCCTTGACACCCAAACAAGAAGCGGAGCTCGAAACGCCTCTTCTCTGATAAGTTGCGACTGTCGTGCAACCTCCTAGGATCAGATTACGCTCGACAAGGAACTCGGGACCATATAAAAGCGACCGAAGTCTTCTCTGAAAGCTCAGAGGGAACCAGGTCTTCGTTTTGTCAACCGGTCCTTTCCCGAAATCGGCATCCTTGCACTGTGAGTACAGAACGCCTTTAGTTGTCGCATTTTACTTAATGCGCGAATAAACCATAGAGTACAATAGTAAACGTAAAGAGTGGCCTCTGAGGCCCAATTATGCCCGAGCTGTCAGGATTCACAACACCCGCTAGTTGGCACAGTGGTGCTTATAATTATTTATACATTCGTTATATTTGTGCCATTAAGAAATAACTTCCCAATCATTTACATATTCTTAAAGCAATCAGTTCCTTCGCACGTTTTTAAAATTATTGCGAGTGCGACGGGTTTTGGCAAGACGTACGATTTGGCAGCCGCGCCATAACGGCAGCCAAGTTGGCAGGGGCTGGAGGCGGCGAGCTGTGGCGGTCATCGTGTGAATTTCTCCAGGTTCTTCCTTTGTGGCGAAGGTGAGACGGTTAAAGCGTAACCCTGTGAAGTGTTTCAAGCAAGGAGGTTATAATGGGCAGGAGGTGGCCGCAAAATGTCTTTTATTATTTCGGGCTTTGAGACGATTCATTTTCGCTGTCGTTTTTCTTTTACAAAGTTCCCCATCTTTTACTACACTCTCGGGTAATTTTCGTCATGATTAGAAAACTCAGTTAAGGGACGCCACTATGAAAATATGGGGCAAAAATTGTCCTTGTCGCTTTCCAAGCTGCTTCTATTGAGCTCCTTTTTTTATTCGCCTTCCTGCTTAATTTCTAGGCATTCGGACTCTCTTGAGAAATTGTTGCGGTTCATGACTTTGCTTCTCGCAGCCAGCACATTTGGTAAGTCAAGATATAGATTATTGCTAAATCGCACATCAAATACGACTGAAAAGCTTTGCGTTGGTAAAATCTCGCAGCCAGTTCTAGCTCACCAATGGCAATCAGAACATTGCACGTTTTTTTTTCACGGAAAGCGTTTGGATACGTATCAAGAACAGATTGCCAAAATAAGCCTTTCAATTTTGTTTTTAAATACTTATGCGTTGGAACGTCCAGTCGTCTAGTCAGTAGACTTAGCCAATGAGGGCATAAAAAACGCCGGGTACCGCGAGTGCCAAACATCTTAAGATTGCTCCACAGTCATTGAGATTGCGCAATGAGCTGGTGGATTGTTGCGTTAACCACACTCTACATTTCTTAAGTTGTCTGATACTTCATCATGAAAAATAGCGCAAAATACAAGGACACAGAGCCTTGTCCCGTGTGTATTTCTTCACCTGTGTCCTTGCGTTTCGTGCTCTCTTTCATTACGAGTCAAACTGTCCATTCTAGTAAGCTCTAATGTCTGTGACCTTTAAGTACAGGTTGTTAACACAAAAATATGTTGGGTCTTTTTCACTTTAAAATTAAACTATCCATCTCCGAACACTCATTCTCTGCCCAAATGGAATGCTGACGGTCCCAACCAAGACGCCGAAATTTAAGAACTAACCCAAATCTCGCTCAAAAGCTGCAAGCAATTTTCTGAATTTTTCAATGTGAAAGTTCCGCCGTTTAGCGAAATCGGGGCCCAAACGGGCCGCATTTTCTAATTAAACACTTTAAAGAAATATCACGTAATTTTCAATAAGATAACGGCTACTTCCGCATCTGGTTCTGTACCTCCAGCGCTACATTTGCCTTTAAAATCAACGTTTAACAATCCGTGTTGTTTTTTTGTCTAAAATTTTTGTGTACTTATTGTAGATTTAAGAACCAGAGATCGAACCCTTTAAGAAATCTGAAGTGTCTAGTTTTTCGCAATACACGTGGGGACCCAAGAGCTGCCATCTACAAAGGAAGATTACTGGAGGAGACTAGACTAGCAAACTCTTTAGGCCTAAAAAAAAAGGCAGTCCGCGCTGTAGCACTGAGCAAGGCGAAACATCATGCTCAGTGCCACAGCCCAGATTGCATTTTTTAATCTGTCGACGACTACAGTAGAATGCGTGCCTCGTTTACTCGCTTAATTCATAAAGTGTTTGACTTTTCTTTACACGGGGAGACTGTTGAAGTTATTTTTCTTTGTTTCTCTAGGCAATGGAGCGACCGTGCATGACTTCAACGACTATGTGGACAGGGCCGTCGCCTCGAGCCTACCGCCTCTCATTAGAAATGTACATTCGATTTATCCGGAGGCGCGCATCCCCTTCCACACATTCGAGGTAACGAGAGATTCTTTATTGTACTGTGAACAAAAACTTGGGTGCTCTCTAACATGCACTGAACTTGGGCTGGCTTGGTGGTGAATGCGGGTGACGCCCAGTGGTTCAAATAGCCTCAAGAGAGACTCTGGCGCCACGTGGCCAACTCGCTGGGGACCAAAAAAAAATTAAAGGTAGGTAGAGCTTCCTTTAATTGGCCGTGAGTCAGTCTTCTTTTTGATTATTGGAGTAGAATTGGGCGCGCAAAAAGGAGGGTGAAGAAACTCGAACTATACCCGGTATTATTCGCATTAGTAGTATTTAGAAGGGGCATGTAAAGTTATTTCTAAGGAAGTTTGTGGTAAATTGTAATTGAAGGAAAATGCAGGAAATGCTCACGATTGTTGACCGAAATCGGCTGGCACACAACCGGTGCGTTCTTCCCGTGCAGCCGGTCCGGTGAATTCAAAATCTTCTTGGGGCTATAGACCCTTTTCATGGCAAACGCCACCAGGCGGTGCTCCAGTCTTTGACGTCCCAGAGAACTTCCGGTTCATAAAAAAGAATGAACAAAACCCACCTTAATACCGCTGCTTGAAATGTCGATGAAACGATTAACCACCAATTCTCCAGGGGAACGCCAAGAGAACGTGGAAGCGCGAGATCTGTTAAACATTTTCGAATATTCTTGTAAACCAAATTCTCTCCTTTAAGACGTTAAATTGTCCAGCCGAGGGCCCTCGTTAAATCTCCAACTTTGATGTACGTGTAGCATTTATGCTTTCTAGCACTGGTGACATAAGCAGGCTCGACAAGCTCGCAAGCACGGAACGACCGGAAGTCGCTTGGGACGCAGTAGGCAGCTCATGTTTGTAAACAACAAAAGGGTCTATATTAAGAGGCATGAAGAGACAGCCGTGTTCTTCAGCAGACCGGCCAATATGAGTACAGAAGAATCCAGCGTGGAAGTGACTGCTTTCGAATATTGTAATCACTGACGAGGGTTGAGATTCGATAGGACAAATACTTTCTTGCTTATACCACGAACTAAAAGGCTGGTTCACACATTTCTGTTTGAGTGTGGCTGAGTCCGTTGTGTTCCCTCGTGGTAATTCCGTACGGCGGAACAACACTCAGGCACACTGGCGCTATCCTCTATCAGGTATCATTGGAAACACTTTTAATATCTTCGTAAGGTGCAAGATGTACAAGTGCAAGATACATAAGGATGCATTAGGTCTCGATAACGTGTCGCAGCCATCGGTGTGAGGGTAATGTGGATTCCCACAGGACTGCTCTCCTTTTCGGTAATAGAAACGCTTTGAATTGACTCTTTTGGACTTGCAGCTATCGGAAGAGCTCGTCTGGCAAAACGACATAGAAGTGAGGCTAACAGAGGGAGTTGTGAAGCGACTGGACGTCGTCACTGAACGTAGCGGAAGCTGCAGTCATCCTTCCCGTGTTATGGGAGCCATGGTTACAACCTGCACCCTCGACTTGAGCGGACTCCAAGCCACATACACTGCGCAGGTTAGACTGCTTATATTTCCAAGATGCTAAACGAGATTTGGTTAGCGTCCCCACAAACGTATTTCTGTGCTAGGAATGGGACTTCGCCTCGTGTGCTATCGCGCCCACTCAAAAATAGTGGTCTCGAGGTGGCAACAAATGGCGTCACAAAAGCCGCACTGTCATGTTCTCAAATGCCACATATTGTGATAGAAGTATGGTGTCTCGAACGCGTCACCGACTGGTGTGTTTACCACACCCAGAAAAAGTGGTCCAACAATTTCCGCCTCGTGACGTCATGCAAATGTCATGCTGTCGCCGTTCGCGATCTTGGCTGTGTCCCAGCAGCAGTGGTAGACGAAGCAGACGCATGTTCTGCTGCATATCGCTCTTTTGTGTGAGAGTCCGCGGAAGCTCCCAAAGTCAGAGGTTCGGACGCCGCGGCGACAGCGACACTCCCGTTGATTCGTGATTTTCGTCAGTATTTCAACGACTACCATCCAGGTTCGCGACAGCCGACTGCTTCACAGTCCGGCTTCTATGACGTTATTTGTTGCCACTTCGGAGCCACTCTTAATGTATGAGCGAAATAGGACACCAAACATACCAGTCGGAGACGCGCTCAAGGCACCATACTTCAAGTGTCGGCAAAAAGCACGAACGAACGTGAGTGTCGCTGTCGTCGCAGCTTTCCAACTCCTGGCTGCTGAAGCTTTCGCTAAATTTAGAGGCGGAATTGACGTGACGTGACTAAAGATCACGTAACGTGGTCGCATGCCGCCCTTTTCCCTTTTGTATTTATCGGGGAACTTCACTTGAAGGTGTTCTTCCTTGACAATTTTTCGTAACGGTTTTCTTACGAAATTCGACTGATATAGAACTCCTTCTTAAAGATGTTGCCCATTAATAAAACGATACAAAACCACATAAAATACACCCTTGAATGTGTGTCGCAGGAGCACTGGTGGATGTGAAAGTCGCCTGTTTTACGTGACGTCTATGTTCCCGCTTGATGGACTGAGGAAACTGACGTCACGTGACAGCATCATGTGACCTGGAGTCACGTGACGTTAATTTTTATGAGGTGACTCTTCCAGGTCGTAGTTAGCTCTCAGCATATTCTGTGTTCCCCGGTCATAATCAAACGTGCGTAATTTTAGTTTCTAAAGGCAGAGCTAACCGCGGTTTTCCTTTTTTTTTTCAGACGGACCGGGGAGAACACATTTTTGCTAAACGCAAAAGGTTCTCCGTCGATGTGAGCGTCGCATCTGCAACGGTTTCAATTGTGCTGGCCTCCAACGGAGACCGAAACGCCAGACTCGTATCGTTCCATCTAAACCACACCAGGCTTGAGATGAGTTACGACCGGGATTTCGATCTTGATTCTCTCCGCGAGGAGAAGTTCGGGGACGAAGTTATGAATTACACGCGCTCAGAGCTCATCAAGATCATCGAAGGCAGCTACTTCACGGCGCTTTCTCAGGCGTTCACTAACACTTGCTTCGCCTATAGAAGATTCTCCTAATCACCATGGAAGAAGAACGAGGTGTTTGAACCAGTGTTGAAGTGAGACCAAACCGAAAATTAGAACCGCGCAGTTACATTTATCCGGACCGGAAGTGAACGGAACCGAAATCTTCGCCGACGTCTTGGAACTGAACCGGAGAAAAATATAACGGTAACCGGTTTATAACGGTTCCCGGTAGTTACTTTTTTTGTTGTTGTTGTTGTCATTATCCCCAAATAAATATTCGAGAATAATAAATTGCAGGTGAATTTCTATGTATTGATGAAATCGTCATGGACAGAGTTGTGTATGAGAAATTGTGAGTTTTCGTGGAGACCCTTTTCATTGAAGCTATAATTAATCATGTATCACGTGACCACGTGGCGTCATGGTGTCAATACATGCTGTCAAGTAATGTGACGCCACGTGGCCCCATGACGTCACTTAATATCTTCACGTGACTCACTGCGTCAAGTCGATTTAAATTGAGAACTCCACGGGATGTATTAGCGCTGTTGACACCCTGTCTTCACATGACATCACGACGTCGCCGAGTGCATGAGTTCTTGACAATAAGCCTCTGCAAACATTCGGGTAATGGCTCGTGCGCAATGAAATATGAGAATAGTTTGTGTATTTTTATTTGTTACGCGTTGTGCGGCCTTCCACGGCGGCGGATCTATTGGCGCTCAAAGGCGGCGCAGGGTTAGGTTCTGCCGTGCCCTACCTCCTATATTATCTTACCGCCAAGGTTGTAGGCTGATCTGTTTGCAAAGTCGCTCCTGTTGCTTCCTTTACGTCGCGTAGACGAAGACGATATACGCCAGCTGTTGAAACAGCTACTGCGATGCATGTTACAGGGTAGTGAACCTCGGTTGCTCCGGCCCATGGGCGTTTTTGGTTCGATTGTACAATAATCTATTTGGACTTTTCCCATGAAAACTACCGTCCACCTCTGTGCTGTCAATTTCTTGTTTCCTGACCACCACGTAGAATTTTTACACTTTTTAATATTAATGGAAATATGAAAAATGGCTATGTGCACGGCTCATTTATGGCAACCGGGTTAGCGTCAATTTGGCCACATTTCTTGCTTTATAACTGCAAAGCCACACAAATATTGCATTATGTTTTTGCAGATTCTGTTAGATCAGATTATAAATTATAATTTCGGAGAGTTTAAAGAAAATTAAAGATGGCCTTTTTTAAAATGATTTTCAACTTAATGCATTTTTGTTAAATGCCTTTGTGTGAGCAATTCTTGCAAATTTCTCTCGCTAACCAAAACAACGATATTTCATGCTCAGATGAACTATATAGAGGGCAACACACTGGAAAACTTTTAAGACCTTAGATTTTATAGACACGAAGAAAAAACGTCGTTAATCCAGAGCGGTATTGCGCAATCTGCCGTGTGTGCGATTTTTTCTCTCAAAATAACGAATCTAACACTTGGTGATTAATACTTTTTGCCACTCCTTCTGCCTGATTTGTCAGTAAATATTTGTAGACGTGTAGCCAGAACAGTTTTTTTTTGGGGAAAGCCGCCCGAGATGTCGACATTGTGCGATACGCAAAACGCGCACTTGACTGAGGGGGTGCTTACAATTTTTTTTCGCAAGGACCAATTTTTTTTTTGATTACAAGGATTGGTATTATTCTTCTTGGCATTTAGCCAGCAAAATATTTTTTTTTTCATCAAAATTAAAAATGGTCACGGGACAAGGTTGTTCGATCTTATCTGAAAACGCGCTCTATCCGACGTGCAAACTTAGGAAAGGTGGCTGCTGCGACTTGCCACAAACGACAGTTCGAGATACATGCTTCCGACGCGTCGCTCCGTTCAGCTCAGCACAGTTCCGGGCATAGAGGTATTATAATGTACGTTAGAGGTACAAATGAGGGTGCCGTGGCAAATTGAAGCGGACAGAAACTAGTCAAACAATGACTTCCTATAATGAATTTCTATGAGATATAGTGAGTGCATTTTTTCCATGCGCTCGATTATAAGAGAAAATATCCCGAACGATTCGTACGTACTAGGTAGCCTGGTACAATTCACAGGCAGGCAGACAAAATAATCGGTCAGTTAGGTCGTTTTTTTTTCCAAATTCATTGCATTGATAAGCCGCTAAAATGCTTCGTACATGTATTTATGTGCACTGTCGGGCACTGTTAGCGCGAACACGACGTAGGCGCTTTTCAACATGGCGGGGATATGCGTGCCAAACGAAGGAAGGACGCATGAAAAACCAAGAGAGTCGGCGAGAACTACGCAGTAACACTGAATCAGTAACTCCCTGTGCATGTACGATCGGAATAAATTCAAGACCACACAATATCGTCCCATTTTCAATAAGTACGGCTTTATTCTTGCTGCTCTGGTCGAAGATGCTTGTTCTACGTCCAAAAGATCGTCCGCACGTTCGAAACAAGTGCCTGACAAAAGCATCCCGTTATAGATAAATAATAAAAAGACAGGTCTCATAGCCCACGCACTTTATTCTTCAGGTTTTGAATGTTTTTAACCGCTCGTAAAGATGCACGACGGGGTCATTTCCATATAGTGACAGGACTGGCATATTAGCAATATCTAAGCGCCACCGGGATGCTGGCGAACCTTGGACAAACTCTATATTATTTTTATCGTTTTTTTTTTTTGCTTAGAATTGTCGCTTGTTTTTAGACAACTGCTCTGGAAGACATGCTTGGGCCTGTAATACAGCGCAGTTACACATCGTTCGCTGATGAAGAAAAATGCGCTAAGTAAAACTATTACACTTTTACAAGGTTAATAAAGGTACATACTATTTGGTACGACCCAAATGACAAAAGTGTTTTATGTTATTTTGCTATGAAGACAAAAAATGCACGAGATTCTTCCCATAGGAAAGCACAGGGGCATTGCAAAAGTAGACTGGTTGCTCTCTGCTTCAATCTGCCTCTCGGAAGTCGCATAGACAATAGCGCCAGTTGAACCTCTTGCGTACATTACTATAACTCTATGATTCTGAGTGTCTCTCTACCGAATGGATGGATGAATGCCAATGGCTGTATTTATAAGGGGTGGTAGCTTGTGTCTCCTAGCCTAGAAACCAAAATATTATTTCTCACCTCTCCCTTCGTGGTTGTTCTGACTTGAAAACAAGCAATACATTTTTTTATTATATTTCATTAGAGTGTGCATGTCTGAAGAGTTTACGTGAGGTAACTTTTCTGCTGGTCCCAGCGAAGCGAACACTGCGTATACGAATCACGTGACTACGTACCCTGCTCATTGCTGCGTCTCCCCCGAGGTTCAAGGTCACACTCAGAGGAACCTTAGAATGGCTCGCAGCGTCCGCTGCTGTCCATCGTAAGGTGAAACGGAGTATATTCGGGTCTCCAAGATCTCGATCGGTCCAAGAAGGCCGGCTTGCTAAGGAAGTGCGAAATCAGCAGCTCTTTTTATGCGCGCGGGAGAACTCCACGGCGTCCGTCCGTTGACTTCAGGACGACGACTCGCGTGACGCACCGCTACATTCACTGCCCGGGGCCGCGTAGCACCTCCTCTCTTCATCGGGCCGATAGTCACGTAAAAACATGACTTTCGCCCCATCCGTGCTGCCATTGGCTGCGGCCCTCAGACAATAGGACAGCCGTGCGGCGAATATCTGGCAAGTTGGTCGCATACCGGAGTCGGACGGAACCCCTGTTCTATACGCCCCTGTGCGACGAAAACTCTCGCCTCCGACCGCCGTTCCGACAGTTCGCACGTCGGATGGAACAGTTTTGACAAACATTTGTTTCGCACTTACGTCTCACAGGAGTGTCGTTCGAAAGTTCTTCTCCAAGTTTCGACCACCTCCGTATTTTATTTAAATTTAAGTTTTTCTGTGCAAACATAAGTACTTCAGAGCTACTGCTAAAGACTGACGCAAACATAATTGTAGAATTAACACCCCCAAACGGATGAGGGAATCCCTCGGCAACGTAAAGTGTTCTCTGGAGGAGCAACAAAAAAAAAAAAAGGGGGGGGGGGGGGGGAGAAGAGGGGAGGGGGTTAAAAACACCTGTACTGTAAAAGTTCCTTTGGCCTGCATGTTCGGCAGAGACCAGAGAGCACGGCCGGGGAAACTACTCGGCTTGCAAAAAACACTCTTGCCAGGCCCGCTTTCGTGTGGCACTAAACGCTCGCACCGTACCTCACGACGCTGCACAAAACATGGACATTATGTCCATCAAATTGCAGCGTATATTTTGCACAATTGAATTTGATATTCTCAACAAATACAAACCTCAATGACCATCAGGATATAGTACTATGACGTCACGTGCAAACCATCTTGAACAGTTCATTTTTCTGGTGAAATTCAATGATCGCGAGACCAGTAAAACTATATGTCTGAATTCTCAAGTTGTGCAGCACATATAGCAGCTTCGAGATTATTTGCGGCAGTCTAATGAAACGTTAGAGCTGAATATTGATAAAGCACAATGTTGTAAACTGATGGCCCAAAACGAATGCACGTAAAACCGAACATAACAGCCTCCTGAGGCAGTATTTAGTGAAGTTTCGAGTTCGTGCCAGCTGATACTCCAATTTGTTTATGTTAGGATTATAGAATCTTCGTCTGTACTTTTCTCTATTTTTGCAGAATTATGAATATCGTTACATTTCTACGTGCTTAGGTTTGCACTAAGACATCGTATATGAAATTATTTTGAAGAATATAATTTATTATTTGTTTCGTTCTGCACAATTTGTGTATTGCCACCAGCTTTATCATGTAAGCACAAAGTCCTTTTTGGCACATCCCGAGACCCGGTGTTCCATACTGCAAAACAGCGAACAAAAAATCGCAATTCCGCAGATGGGCCCAACAGCTGGCTTATTTTCTAGTATCGTCCTCGGGTGTCGGCCTTAACCGGTTATGTGAACTTCATAGAGTCATATTTATTGATGCTAATAAGAAGATATTTAATTACTGAATGAATATATTACAACAACAACAATGGGCCGATCTCATTAACGATATTCATTATAAGTAACTGCACCTCCAAATTATCTGAAAGATGCTTTGCAAATGTTTTTCGCCGCTTCTATCCTCGATAGGCGCGTGTACCATTGACTTCACAAAGCCTTAAACGTTTTTTTTTAAATTTATTTAAATAAATAAGTGTTCCTGGTATATAAATAAATTTTTAAGCAAATACAAGTACTTTCTTGCCTCTTTTAGTTGATGAGTAGCAGTTGTATGTGTCTGCGGGTTGAACAAAAACAAAGTACAAAGGAGCGCGTGGTGGAACAATGTCAATTACGCACGCAGACCGTCAGAAAGTGATGAATTAAATAGCTGCCATGTCGAGTAGAGCATAAAATATTACTCTTTTCGATATACAAAAAAAAAAATCATCAATTATCGAAAGTGATGCTGATATGCAAACAAATTGAATTTGCCAGCATCTTGTCAAGAAGATACCTCAATAGCCAGGCAATGCCAGTTTATCCTACATTCGATCAGAGTACGAAGGGCTTGTGCTAAAACTCTCGTGACATTTTGAAAATATATTTAAATTTAGCTTACTTGCGTCATAATCATATATCTAAGGTGAAACGTATTTTGCAGACTACATTTAACGATATATATGGTGACGCCCAAATGTGATTTACCATTTCGTGCTTTTATGCACTGGAGTTAATTCTTTAGTTCAAGAGCACAGCTACGATTTAACTTTTAATACTACGACGCAACGTTGCACCAGTCACTGGTACTTTATGCGACCTACCCCACTTTATGGCAACCTTCCAATTCAGGTAATAAATATGTGACTAAGGTAAACAGATGGGTGTTAATTAGTGTAAACACGACGTCTTTTTATGTTAATCTAGATTTATTTTTTGCTGTTCCGTCAAAATTAAATCAGCATTTTTTTTATCGATAGTACCTTCAAATAAAGGTGAATTCTACGAAAGATGAAAACCATATGCCTAGTTACTCGTCTCGGGGTGGAAAGAGTGCCTATTACCAAAACAACGCGGAAAATATTGCCACGCTCGTCGGCGAGCGAGCGCGTGCGTGGGCGAGCGGTTACTGTACTCGACTCTCGTGCGGTAGCCCAGGGTTCGATTCCTGGGAGCGCCGCGTCTTTTATTTATCCTTTCAATTTAGATTTCTGGTTATTTCGAGAACCGTGTTGCTTGTTCTAGGTTAGAATGATCTACGCGCCGAATCTTCTAGGCCGATTGTTCCAGAAGTCCACGCGTGTACAAAAGGGGCCCCTTGTGGCAAGCCGGAGTCAGTTTCGCCTGAGCGTTCGATCCTGCTGCTTCGCCGCCTTCGACGCCCGCGACGGTCTGTTGTTATCTTTCTTTTTCCTTTTATTTTTGGGCACAAGTTCGCCCCATTAAACGTTCAGTTTACTCAGTCATTCGCCGCCTCATCACTTGTCATTCGTGACATTTTGATGGAGGTGCGGGGTATGACTGAGTAAACTGAACGTTTCCCACTGTCGGCACGGGGAGGTAGTGACAAAAAATAACAATACGGGGCTCTTTTGAGGCCTCGTAACTGAAATGACCACTTAGAGGGACGAGCAAGTACGGTTCCCCGTGCTTTCTTAAGCATCCTGCATACCTTCTCCATGCGGCAAAGGGGTGCTGTAAAAGGAGACCTTCGTCAACAACAACACAGCATGGCTGTTAGTTATTCCTGCCAGCCTCCGAGACGAAATCTTCCAAGGATGCCATGACGACCCAGCGGCTGGACACCTTGGCTACAGCAGGACGCTCGTTAGAATTCCAGAAAAGTACTACTGGCCGAGGCTACCGAATGCTGTTCACCTCTACATTCGATCATGCCACGAGTGTCAGCGACGCAAAAAACCGCCGACGAAGCCGTCAGGACTTCTGCATCCGATTGCTCCCCCGTCCAGGCCGTTCCAGCGGATCGGAATGGATTTGCTTGGCCCTTTCCCGCCGTCAACGTCGGGAAACCGCTGGATAATCGTCGCCACAGATTATCTCACACGGTACGCCGAGACAAAAGGCCTTCCATCAGGTACGGCTGTGGAAGTGGCCAAGTTTTTCATCGAGTTCATTGTCCTCCAGCAGGGTGCCCCCGAAGTCCTCATTACAAAACGTGGATCATCGTTCATGGCCCTGCTGACGCAAGAGATCCTTCGTCTCAGTGGCACCGGCCACCGTCGAACCACTGCGTACCATCCGCAGACAAATGGACTAACAGAACCGCTAAACAAAACTATCGCCGACATGGTCTCCATGTATGTCGACGTAGAGCAGAAAACTCGGGACGAGGTGTTACCCTACGTCACATTTGCTTACAACACGGCGGTGCAAGAGACGACAGGAGTAACCCCGTTTCAGCTGGTGCATGGCAGAAAAGTAACGACCATGCTTGACGCGATGTTACCCCACGAACCAGCTGACGATGGGATCCCCGACGTCCAGGTGGTTGCTCAACCAGTCGAAGAGGTTCGCCAGCTCGCCCAAATCCGATTTCAAGATCAACAACGTGTCGACGCTACCCGGTACAACCTTCGCCGGATCGACGTTAGCTTCAAGCCCGGAGACCGTGTGTGGGTTTGGACCCCGATACGACGACACGGTCTAAGCGAGAAACTCCTGAAGCGCTACTTCCGACCCTAAAAAAGTGCTTCGTCGACTCGGGGATCTGAACTACGATGTGATGCCCGAAGGAACACGGACTTCGTCACGCCGCCCTCCACGACCGGAAGTCGTCCACGTTGTGCGCCTCAAGCCGTACTACGCGCGATAAGACTGTGAAGTGTGATCTTGTGCAAAGCTTGATAGGATTTTGCTCTGCCAGCTTCCGTATTTTCCCATTCTTTTGTTTGTCTTGCTCTGTTTTGTTGCCTTTCATGTGGCATCGAGACCATGCCTTTTTAAAGGGGGGAGTAATGCCACGCGCGTCGGCGAGCGAGCGCTTGCGTGGCCGAGTACAAATCATTAAAAGTCAGTCAGCACATGTGCTTTATCATGTCCTGACTGAAGCTTATCAGAACAAAAGGCTCCCGCCGTCTTTCTCAAGAACGCACACAGTGCTCATCCCGAAATCGGATGATTCTGTAAAGCTTCTTTCCGTTTCTTCGTACAGGCCGATAAGTTTAACAAACGTCGATTACAAAATATACATGAAGGTTCTTGCTCGACGACTGCAAAACGTGAACAAGTCCCTTGTAGGGCCGCACCAAACATGCGGGATAAAAGGCCGCAGTATTTGCACAAATGTACACGTTGCTAGAACTATCCTTGAATGTTGTGACGCTTTTGAAGGTCGAGTGGCAATGTTGCAACTCGACCTCGAGAAGGCGTTTGACCGGGTGTCCCATAAGGTCCTTTTTAATATCTTGGAATACGTAAATGTGGGTTCGATTATTTTGGAAGGGCTAAAAATGGCTTACGCAGATTGTACCACATGCTTAATCGTAAATAAATCCGTCTCTGAGAGTATCAACGTGAGGTCTTCAGTAAGGCAAGGCTGTCCATTATCACCCTTGCTTTTCGCATTGTATTTAGAGCCCTTTTGTTTGCGACTTATTCACAATGAAAGAATTCATAGTTTTAAGTTAGAGGCCTGCGAGGTCAAGGTACTTGCTTATGCAGATGATGTCACCGTTTTTTGCTCTGACCAGAATAGTGTTCGGGAGGTAGTCAGCGTGGCGTCTTCTTTTTGCAAGAAAACGGGCAGCGTTGTCAACTGGGACAAATCTGCTGGGTTTTGGCATGGCAACTGGGCCACCACTCCAAAAGTGTTTCTCAATGTTAGGTGGACAGCCTTGCCACCTAAGTACCTTGGCGTGCCACTGGAGCATTATCCAGACAGCACGGAGTATTGGAAGGAGGAGACTGAAAGGGTCAGGATGAAAACGGAGGGATGGAGGGGCCGAGATTTGTCCATGTTTGCACGTGCCACGGTTTGTAACCTTTTTTTAATAGCAAAAGTGTGGTATGTTTTACAAGTGCTATCCATGACGCGAATCAATGTGCAAAGGCTCCACCGAGTATTCGCGGTGTTCATCTGGGGCTCAGTATGGGAAAGATGTGCCCGAACCAATTTGTTTCGTTCTGTTCGCAATGGTGGGTTAGGTCTGTCCCACTTGTTTATAAGGCAAATTGTGTCTCGGTTTATGTTTCTGAGAGATCAAAACCATTATTTTTTTACGTACAGTTATGCAGGTTCGTTTGCGTAATGTTTTACCGAATTTTGTCGTGTCTACAAGTGATGTTATTTGAGCAGGTCCGCGAGGCTATTTGCGGGAAGTTTTGCTTTCTTTCCGAATATTGAGTGTTCGTTTTTCTTTTGATTATCTAAGTACTGTCCGACGGAAAAAGCTATACAACGATTTGGTGGATGTTTTAAGGCCGGTGCCTTTGTACAGAACGTTATATAGCGAGGGCCCTGGTCTTGACGTCCTGAAGAGGGTTAAGAGAATGCCAGTTAAACCCTCCATTAAATCCTTTTTTTTCAAGCTTCATTCAGGTACTTTGCCTGTGAAACCATGGTTGGCGGCAAAAGGGATATACGCACCATGGTCGGTAAATTGTTTATTGTGTAAAAAAACAGAAACGATAGAACATGTGTTCATTGAGTGCTGGGACGCGGTTTTCCACTGGGACATTCTCCAGCGCACTATAAAGAAAACCCTCCCTATAAACCCGCGCGGCATTCGATTCCTACCGGTCGAAAATGAAGGTGGTGTGCCATGTGACATGTTTATGGTTCTAAGCTTACATAGCATCTGGAAGACGAGAATGGGTGTCCGCCATGCGGAAGCGAATGTTCGTCCTGTCCGAGAAAAATTTATTGAAAGTGTCGCGTACATTCGCGAAGTGTACCGCCAACTGCCCGAGCCTCCCGACTGGATGTCGCTTTTGGATGAGTGTGTTTCCTTGAAGGAATTTTAATGTACTCACGTCAGCCAAGCTGTGGCTGATGTGTTTTTAGTCTCCTTTTGTAAATACGCTGAAAAACGTCCAATAGGCAATAAAGAAAAAAAAAAAAAAGCTTGCGTGGCCGAGTGGTAACCGCACATGACTCTCGTGCGGTAGACCAGGGTTCGATTCCTGGGAGCGCCGCGTCTTTTATTTATTCTTTCAATTTAGATTTCTGGTAATTTCGAGAACCGTGTTGCTTGTTCTAGGTTAGAATGATCTACGCGCAGAATCCATATACCTTGCCAAAAATTCTAGGCCGATTGTTTCAGAAGTCCACGCCTGTACAAAAGGGGCCCCGAGTGGCAAGCCGGAGTCGGTTTCGCCTCAGCGTTCGATCCTGCTGCTTCACCGCCTTCGACGCCCGCGACGGTCTGTTGTTATCTTTTTTTTTCCTTTTATTTTGGACACAAGTTTGCCCCATTAAAAGTTCAGTTTACTCAGTCATTCGCAGCCTCATCTCTTGTCCTTCGTGACAATATATTATCGTTTTAGCGGTTCAAACCGTTTCAAACCGGTTCCAATTGGTTGGAACACTTATTTTTGCTCACCGGAACTGAACCCGAACTGAACCGGAACTGAACCGGAACTGAACCGAAAGCCGTGAAATCGAACCCGAACCGAACTAATAAACATTTCTGTTCGACACTGCTTTGCACCACAATCTAGATACAATAGCGACGTTGAAAGGCTGTTGTCACATGACATCGCAATTTCGCATCGTGCGTCAAGATGCAACAACACTTTACTTGATTGCAGACTTCTGCCTATCTTAAATACTGTGCATTACTCAAGATGCAGTATTTCAAATATTGTTGGTAGTATTCTGGTATCTTGTAAATTAATTTCCAGTCGAGTATTAGCTACACCATCTTATTACATTCCTCACAATCATGTACTCAGTATCTCAAATACATTTTTCAACCTTGGAAAAAATATTTGTAGTCGGAACGATCTACGGAACTAGGTATCGTCTGACTCCAGGGCAAAGCTGAACCAATTACAAACTTGGAGCCAAGCGACCGAACACAGAGTAGGAAACAAGGCACGAGCACAGCGCTGTCTTCAAATGCCAATAAAAGACCAAAATGATTGCCGCAAGTACGCCCTCCTATTGTCCGCTTTTTTATATTTAAATTGTTTTGAAATAGCACGTCACGCTTGGAGATATCAAAGTGCAGGTGACGTCATCTGTATTTCACACTCAGGCTCCACTTTTTTGTTCGAAGCTAGAGTGATTCCGTCAGTGGAGGATCGCGATGTCAAACCTCGGTAGAATCTGAATGAACAATTTTCGGAAATTGCTGGTTCAGGAGGTTCTGGTATGAAAATGCGCTAGCACGTTTTCAAGTGAGCGCTGACACTCCCTCGGCCAAGGAAGCTGGATCCTGCTGGCTTCATTGAGCTGCAGTGTCCTAGATTGGGCTTCTCCAAAGCTCCTTGTGTGTCTATTGTGGCATAACGTTTGCTCCCAAATTCGTTCAAAAGCGTTTCTTTTATCTACTTCCGAATGCCCCATTGTTTTATTCACAAAACACTCAAACCCAGCTTTAAACCAGGTGCAGCCAGTTTTTCCATAGACTGGTTCATTCTGATTTTAATCTTGTCCTTGATGCGTCAAGAATGTTTTGAGCTGATACGGAAGGGGCGCAAAGAATGAGGATTGGAAGCGGTTTTCTGCAATCTATTTTGTTACTTGTGACACGAGTAACATCTTCCTAATATTTTTTTTGTTTTATATTTTGAACGTACAAAGGCTGAAAAGACAAAATACTTGGTCTTTGTTGTTGATCAGCGACATAGGCCGCTGTTCTCGAGCCGGTGTTTTTCCTGATCATGCACGTTTTACGTTCACTCCCACACTTTTCTGCCTGGCTGCCTGATAAACTTATCGTTTGGACGTTAGGGAGGTGCAGGGTCATACTATGTGTCAGGTCCCCCGCATCGCGTCAAGGCATTTTAAGAATATATTGTGAAATGCGTTTTAAGCTGAGCCTGTCGACAAACTAAAGCACAAAAGTTGCCATGCCTACACTGCGTGAGTCCACTTTCTTCCTAAAATCTTTCGGCACCCATTATGTTGCATATCCCAAATTATTTCAAAGTAAACTTCAAATGCAGCAGCCAACTCGCATCTTAAATGTCATAAAGGTCACAGCAGTACGTGATTTTTAGCGAAGCCATCGCAAGTAGAGCTCCCCTTTAGACTTTTTTATTCTTATATTACCAGCTTCCAGCCTACTTTCCAAGTGTCTTCGAATGTAATTCAATTACATTTTTAAAGTATTTGTAGACAGTTCGTAGTAAAGGTAGCCCAAGATAGTTCGTTGTAATTGTAAGTTCAATACCACTCTGTACATATCTTCAAATGGGTATTTTGTATCTTAAATTAAATACTTTTTTTAAGTATTTGGCACAATACTGCTTGCTTTCCATGCGGCCGAGCACACGATTCGAGTTTATGACATCCAAGCCTCGGGGAAAATTCGGGTAGTGAATCTGGATTAGAATTGCTCGACTTTAACAATGTCGGCGTGTTCAGCCCATTTTTTGTGCTTTGCCATAGCGCACGGCCATGGTAGGCGTTGCTAGTTTATGATCGGTAACAGATTACGCGCCCGCTTTTTCTAATTGCGAATCAAGAGAGTAAAGGCTGCTTTTTTTCTTTCATACTGCCATTGCTTTGAGATAAAAACTAATACGTATTTCGCAAGTTATCAAGGTTAAAAATTAGACGTAAATGGAATATTTACAGAAAAGAAACAAATGTTCGCCATCGGGTCAGTTGAACACGGAAAAACGAGGACATGAAGGAAAGAACTGCACAATCGGGTCAGCTGTTCAGCTGACCAGATTGCCAACAGTATCTGTAACTGTACCCGTAACTGAGTACAATTGTCTTTGCATGGCCCATATAACACAGCGTTCAACTAACTTATAACGAACGCGCGAATGGCGTTTTATTTCATGGGAGCGCTATCCTGGCGGCAGCCAAATAACTGCTTCATCATGTAGCGCCCAGTAGAGGTTCGAAAAGTTGAGGCTACTAGATCAAGACCAAGATCGCTGCTAGACCGAGGACAACACTAATTTTGCTTACGAGGCTATCCACGTTTTTCGCCTCACTTAGTAGAGGCAGCAAATGCTTCCTGATGAATCATCCCATCACCGACAGTTTTGAAAGTCACCTATGCATCTTCGTGCGAAGATGTTGGGATAAATACAGAATGCCCCACGGGGAATATTTCTTGTTCGTCCTAGATCCAGAGGGTGGCCTCCCCTGCTATCGCGGTCCCATTGACCACCAAGCGATAGGGAGGATTCCCTGTTTTCGGAGTAATTTTTATTCGGAGGGTGTCTTCGATGTTTATTCTTCCCTGAAAATCTTGGGTTTATCTGTGTCTAGTTTACATAGATTCCTACCTGTTTGAAGATAAATTTTTAGGTTTATCGCCTTTCCCATTTTTCAATATTACAAACCAAATTAAATAAGGTACCGACAAAAACGTAGTCTATATTCGTGAGAACTCGACCCTATTGAATTATATTTCTGCACTTACATTTGGCATTGTCACTAGTGCCATTAGTAATACCAACTATCCCAGGAATAATTTAGCAAAGAAGTGTCGCCTCAATAACTGCTGATATACTTTGAAAATACCGAACTCCTACATGTAGTCGCAGGGGAGCACGGAAGCTTCAGTTGCACTCCGCCTCATTTGAAATCTACGGGTTCCTAGACTTCACTATTATAAGAACCCTACCCTTCTTTTCTTTAAGAAGCACAGCTAGTATGGCTCAAAACTTGAAACCTTAACAATGGATTTTGTCATGACCCAGATGTAGCAAGTCACGTTTTCCTGTACGATTCTTGACGAGCTAAAATGTAAACCTCCATTTGTCAGTAGTCAAGAATTTCAAAGGAAACTGAAGAGGCTTCTCTCAAGACCACCATCCCTGCGCTAATATAAAAGTTATTGATAAAACAACATTTTGTCTTTATATTTTGCCCGTCGAGACCTCGAAATTTTGAGTTTTTAGGATGAATTATGATTGACAAAAATTTAAATGGCTATTGATTTTCAAAACTTTTTTTTAATTTATCCGGAAAAGCGGAATCTTAGTTAGAGCAGTTCTTCGGCTCACGCCAGGTATGCGCTCCCTCAATATAAGACACTGTTTACGTGTTACGGATAAGTCTGGTGAGCACCGTTAGTGGCAGTGAGACACCTAAGAATGCCTTTTCTTCATTGCTACTGGGAGCTCTCTTCGAATAAAAGAGCATTGAAAAAAAACATGGTGTGACTTATTAACCGTGCCGAACTTTAAGCAGAACAACAGTGTACGCGCCTGCACGTAAGATGGCAAGGGGGCGGGTACATGAAAAACAAAATGCGGTAGCTTCAGAGAGTGGAGTGGACAACTTTTCGCTGACAGTCTCTTCAGCGTCATAGCAGCTAAACCTATTGGCGAGGCGTTGGCAGCTGCTCAGTCTGAGTCTCGCAGGATGTTTTTTTTTTAGTTCTTCCTTCGAGGTTCCACTGCCTTTGTAGTTTGTTTTTAAACTTTCCAATATTTTGGGTGCAACAAGCGAGTGAAAAATTATTGTCTATTAAACAGAGGAGGTCTAGACAAAAATGGGTATTGCAAATTTAAAAGCATTGTTTGTTGTTATTCTTCATCGCCGTATCTACAACAAAGGTCAGATACCGTTGACCCGGAAACTACTTTCTTTGCATAAACATTACTGGCAGAAAGCGCGTTTTCGTGATGCCACACGATCGTGCTATTCCTCACAACGCCGCACGACGCAAAAAGAACTTGTTTCTCCCTGATAAATAGCTTGCACTAACGTCATATCAGCTGCCGTTGTAGTGTCCTTAATGCTGAGAGCGCACCTTCTGCAAACAAATTTCCCATCACCAAGTTTGTTTTCACATGACAAAATCAAAAAGCGTCAATGACCGTCAACAAAATGCGATAACTTAACGTGCAACCCACATATAGAAAACAGTTCAATTTTCCGGTGAAATGAAGTATTCCCACTACTATAAAGGCAGACGGCATTAACCGTCCAAATTGGGAAGTTGTCCACTATGGAGGAGCCTCACAGTCATAGGGTGGACAGATCAATCAATCAATCAGCGTTTATTTCAGCTTGAAACACAAACTGAGGGTGGTGAGAAAAAAGCAGTGTCGTCCACTGCTTGACGGGCCTCGCCACCCTTACAAGTCAGCAGTGTAAACGCGATGAAAAAAAAAAAAAAAAAATATATATATATATATATATATATATATATATATAAAATGAATAGTACAGACAAATTGTGAAGTACAGACAAATTATAAAAAAGCGTTCCTAAGGACAGAAGAATTCATTTTACTCAAATGATCACATAGAGGAGTATTCAAAAACTTAGGCAAGATATATCGCAACATTGTAAAGCCATAGTCTGTTCTACATCTAGGTAAAACAAAGGTGTCTTTTTCCCTGGTTGCAAAAGGCGTATTGTGGGGCACAGTAGAAGCTATACGTGAAAAAAATTATAATTTTTTGCTATTATATTTTTGTAAAAACACGCGAATTTATATTCATATAAATTATATACAAGCACAATTTTAAACTGCAAGTAAGCATGCCCGGTTGGGGAATTATATGGAGCTTTTGTAGTAGCACGTAACATTTTCTTTTGTAAAATTAGAAGCTTCTGAATATTGGATGTCGTGGTATTACCCCATACAAGGAAACAATAGCTTAAATACGAATAAAAGAAAGCGTAATACAAAGTAAGTTTAGTTCTTTCAGGTAGAGCATGCTTATTACGTGAGGTAATTCCAACAACCTTGGAAAGGGCAAGACAAACCTCGCTTATGTGGGCGTCCCATGTCATCGTTGCTGTAAAACTTACACCGAGAGATCTGAACATTTCTACGTACTCGATGACGGTGTCATTTAAAACTAAAGGCGGTGGGTGCATTACAAGTTTTCCTTTAGGGCGAAATATTACGGCTTTAGTTTTCTCTGTGTTTATTTTCAATGAGTTGACTAATGACCACCGTGCTAATAATGTCAATACTCTGTTAGCAGTGCCAGTTAGTTGTTCAACATCGGAGGAGGAAAAGAAAAGGCTCGTATCGTCAGCGTAAATAACGTATTTTGCTAGAGTACTAATATTGGAAATATCATTTATATATATATTAAACAAGAGTGGTCCAAGGATGCTACCCTGAGGGACACCATTAAAACTTTGAAGGGAATCGGAGCGAGAGTGATTTACAACAACATATTGTAATCGCGAGCTTAAATATGATTTAATAAGGTTGAGAGCGTGTCCTCGTACGCCGTAACGCTCGAGCTTAGCAAAAAGTATTTTATGATTTAGAGTATCAAAAGCTTTACTAAAGTCAATAAAAATACCAAGAGTAAGACGTTGTGATCCAAAACTGTTCAAAATATATTCTTTTTGGGCAAGCGAGGCTTGTTCCGTTGATCTATTTTTACTAAACCCATACTGGCAATCAGCTGTTACAGAATGCTTTAAGAAAAAATTATTTAGGCGGCAATGAATTATACGTTATAACCCTTTAGAAAAAAACGGAAGTATAGATATTGGTCTATAGTTACCAAAGTCGTTCTTATTTCCTTTTTTATAAATTACGGCTACTCTAGCTAGCTGCATAGCTGTTGGAAAGTGTCCCGTCATAAGCGCTGCATTATAAATATGTGTCAGACAAGGTGTAATTATTTGCAAAACATATTTTACTGGGCGACTTTGTATATTATGGGAGTCAATTGCTATTCGTATCTTTTAGACTTTTGCAAATTGAAAAAAACCTCAAGCTCGTCACTCGGTTCAAAAAATACTGATTCCGCCAACATATTACTTAAAAATATCAAAAATGTCTGAATTGTAGTGACTGTCGCCTACAGTCGAAAAAAAAGTAATTGAATGATGTAGCGAGATCTGAACCCGATAGCTCAGTTCCCTTAACCGTTAAGCTTGTGATCACTTGGCTATTAGTATGTCTATTTAGGAGCAGATTTAGACGCCTCCATTTTTCCTTGAGATTACTAGAAAAATGGTGACCAAAGAAAGTATTATAATACATGTTCCTCGCCGATTTGATTTCCCTGTTGAGTCGGTTGCGTAAGGACTTATATTCTGCAAGCACAGTAGGATTTTTGTTTTTAATAAACGTTGCAAATAATTTGTATTTCTTTTTAACGAGTCTAATTAAACGTCTAGTCATCCATGGTTTACGCGCACTTTTGCATGGTTTTATTTCTACAGTGGGAAAACAGTCATTATATACTGATGTGAAGAGCTCAAGGAATTTGTTAAAAGCATCATCTGCAGCGGTCTCGTTGTAAATACGGCTCCAATCCACCAAGGAAATTCGGTTCTTAAATAGGTCGAGTCTTTCTTGAGATATTAGGTGACGTCTCCTTTTAGCGATATCGTTCGAAAGAATTGTTTTTTCTATCCGCAAGAAAACAGGTAAGTGATCGCTAATATCGGCGGCAATGCGACAAAAAAAAAATGCGTCGTTATTATTAGTAATAATTAAATCTAAAATAGAAGCGGAAGAAGCTGTAATGCGCGTTGGACTGTTAATAACATTTTGAAAACCCGTTGAGTGAAGTGTGAGTAACATTTGCTGCCGCATTGGGATGTTCGTACCCATATCAATATTAAAATCGACAGCTATGATAGAAAAACAGTTTTCAGAACTAAATAAAAACGTTTCACGTTCAAATATCTCCCCAAATTCGCCAAAGTTCCCATGAGGTGGTCGATAAACAACCGAAAATATATTACGTCCAGATTTGACAGTAAGCATTTCAATATCACAGTTGGAAAACGAGTGGTCAGATAGCATATCACAGACATAGCTACTTTTTATCAGTATAGCAACGCCCCCGCCACGCTTTTCTCTGCGATTGATATAAAAATAATTATACCCCGGAATACGTATGACATCACTATCAGCCCGATACCAAGTTTCAGACAAGAAAATTACATCGAAAGAACACGAGGAAGGCGTTAGATCGTCTAAGAGGACAGTTAGCTCATCGGCTTTATTCATGGCAGATTGCATGTTAAGATGTATGACTTGAATATACTTATTCGCATCTAGTGCTAGAGACGCATTAAACTCAGTAGGTGTGAAAATGCCATACTTCGTGCCTTAGGAAGCGCAGAGGTGTAAAGTGAGGTCCAGGGTAACCAAATTTGACATGAGCATTCTCATCTAGTGCGCAAAGTTTCTAGATCATGCTGATGTCCAATGTGGTCTATATTAGGAACAACATGACATGCTGATGTCCAATGTGGTCTATATTAGGAACAACATGACATCGCATCTCCGGGTCCTACCTTTAGCAGCAAGGCCTCGTGCATTGAATTCTTTCGAAGAACTATAGATTTAGTGTATTATCCTTCACATATATCACGTGAGCCCATGATGGGGTTTTCCGTATTCCGTTACCTGATATTCCACGGTGCCCAACAGTGAACAAAGAAATGTTTCTGCAGGCCGGATCAACAGCTGACATATTTTCAAGTAACGTCCTCTCGGGCCGGTCTAAAGCGTTGATGCGAACTTCGAACAGTCAATTTTTGATTGAGACAAATATTTATTTAATTACTGATCGAGGATTTGACAAATTAAAAAAAAGACCCGATCCCCTCATCTCAGCATGCCTGTTGTGTTTGAGCTCTGCTCGTGTTGGAGCATAGCCTTTCTTATTCAACAAAGCCCGTCATATTGCAAAATAATCTGGTTTGAGGCTTGTCGCTGTCGGTCGTCCCTGTTTGTCGCTCTAGCGGAACTCGAGCAAAACAGTTGGACTGAAAGGACGCGTCTCAAAACTCTCATAGCATTTCGAAAGTACACGTTATGTTAGCTTGCGTATATGTTGTGAAATATATTTTGTGTGTTCTTCACTTTCAGATGCCGATGAGTATGTAAATATTTTACGTACCGTAGTAAGTACTTTATGCTTAGAGCACAGCCAGCAATCACCGGCATTTTTAGGTGACGTACTTAACTTTTTGACAGTTTTTTTATTCACAGAAAACATGTGAGTAACAGCATAACAACACAGGTAAACATCATACTATTTGGTTGTATGAACACGGCGGTACAAGTTTAAGCTATTTTTTTAAACTACATCCTAAGTAAAATAACGCAATTTCTTGTTTTTTGTTTTGTTTTTCTGCTTGAATATAAATGTGAAATTTTAAAACGATAAACAATACTCCTTTTATTGCAAAATAAAATGCGGAAAATATATTCAAACTTTCGAGGTTCAAATCGGTTCTAACCTGCTCGAACCGGTTTGAACCGTAGTTTTGCTTTCAGAAGCTGAACCGGAGCTGAACCGAAAGCAGTAAACCGGAACCCGAACCGAACCGATAAAAATTTTGTTTCCATACTCTGCTTGAATGACGAAGTAAATACCAGCGAACTCCGTTGCTGGTATTTATCGCTGTAAAATATTTCTTGCGACCTTTCAAACTTCCAGAACAAAACCTTGTTGTTGTTTTTTTTTGCAAAAGCTGTTTCACATTTCGAAGATCAAAAACATTTTTTTTTACTAGGCTGGTCAAATAAAGTCCGTCATTTTACAGAAAGGACAAGGACCGAAAATATTATTTGTACACCATAACTCACAAAACTGAGAACCAGACGGAAATCAATAATTTGTGTAAAGGGAGCTGCCGAGACATTTCTGTTTTTAGATGCGGAGCATCTCTTGCTTGGGTCTATGTCCCGCGGCGTCGTAGTCCGCACTCACACTACGCATGCGCAACTCTCCTTCTTCCCTCTCTCCAACAGCTGCGCGTTACTCTCTCCGCTCTCTCTCTCTACCAGCTGCGTGCACTTCGCGTGCATTCGCTTCTACTCACACCACGCGCGCATGCGCAACTCTCCTCCTCTAGTCTCCTCTCCTTCAAGTGTGAATATAAGCAGCGGTAGCGCGCTGCGCGCGTTCAGTTCAGCGCTGTCGACTCCACTTCACTCCGTTCTTCCGATGAAGTGTGATGGAAGCAACAGTCCCATCAGTTAGTGGGTTGGCGCAAGCAAGCGTCAGCACCACCCCACAAAATAACAGCAACGCTACGTCCACTGAAGACAAAAAAAAAAATTACACCATCTGCCCGAGGGAAACCATGGGGTGATGCGGAGCACCGCGGAGTTTCCAACAACGTTCACGCGATGTGTGGTAACCAACGCAAGTTAACAACGTAATAACACGCAAGTTAACACCGTTACTAACAACGTTACTAACACCGTTAATAACAGCGTTAATAACGATCCGCGATGCTCCGCATCACCCCATGGTTCCCCTCGGGAAGATGGTGTATTTACACAGTTATTTCTTACAAAGTAGATTAGCAGGTCGCACACCCTGCAAGCCAGTTGATAAAGCATAGTTTCGTTTTCGCCGGCCCTTTATCAATTGTGTCTGCGTGTTATCGCAAAACGGTCACTAAGAAGCGTGAGCTTCCTTGTCCAGAGTTGCGTGCTCTATGTCTCCTCTGCCCCTTATCAGAAAAGAAACCCGGTAGTTCATTGCATAGTTTCGTTTTGCCCGTCAAGGGCCAAGCAAAGCATTCAAGTCCCCTTTGTCCCCTTCGTTCCCCTTCTCCAGGGATTATTATTAGCATACTTGTCCAGCTCGCTTGCACCTTTGCGTTAATTGCATCTTAATCATTAATGCTTATATCATATATGGATCCTATCAAAGTTTTATTCAATTTAATTTATTTTCTCTCATGTCCTTAAGTCATTACAGAGAAAAGTGGGAAAATGTAATATACAAGGTGAGTCAAAGAAATCGATGGCTGCTTGTAGGTATGACATAAATCGGTTTCTCAACGTATAGTACTAGTATTATAGCAATTGTTAGTTTATTGTCACGTACTTTTATAGTCGTACTTTTATATTTAATTGAATTATAATATACCTTGTCCAATCATTTTTAAGCCTTAAACTCTCGTAAACTTAGGAGTAAGAAATGCTATTTATAATATGTTTAAGACATCTATCCATCCGTACTTTTTTGTACCCTGAACGATTCCCATATTCCGAAAATGGTCAGTTTCAAATTCGCACCACGTACTTTTAGTTTATAAATTTATGTAGATTCTACTCGCAGTTTGTTTTCTAATTTATTGTAATTGTTCGTTTAATGTGACATAGTGATAAAGCAAGGCACCCAAATAGTTAATTGTTTGTTTATTTAAAATGGTTTAGAACTGCAAATTTGTTCATGTTCGTCGAGGTGAAGATATATGCTTTGTGTTAGTGCAACACTTTTATGGGATTCCGAAAGCACATTAGTTTAATTTTATCGATTTTCGCTGGTGCTAAAATAATATAAAATAAACAGGAAGCAACAGATCTATAATCTCCTGAAAGAAGGAAACGGCTTGACTGTAGCTACCATGCGGTAATAATAAAACGGCACAATCTGCATATGGAACAATTCTAGAGTGAAACGGTTATAATCCTAAGTCGTTTACCATAAATACTAAAACGCATTAGACCCAATGTGCTGCCCTGTGGTGCACCACCTTTGAATCTCAAAAGTTTTGCCTATGTTGTTTTTAATTTTTACCATCTTCAACCTGTTCTCGAAGTAGTCAGTAAAAACCTTAAAATTGGACTTATAAAGCCGTACTTATTACGTTTTGGTAGCAAAAGCTTTAATGTACGATGTCGAAAGCTTTGGACGAATCTAAGAATAAAGCAAGCGCTACTTTATTGTTTTCAAGCGTTGCATCCACACAGCCTGAAAAGTCTTCTAGTAGCAAAGTCGTGCTTTTGTTGCTGCCTGAAGCCATATTGAGCGCTATTTATTAAAAAAAAATGTTTCGTAAAACTCTTTTATACAAATTTGAACCGATTACTCTAGAGTATGAGAAATCACTGGCAAGAGTAAACTTGGTTGATAGTTTTTAAATTCTTACTTACAGTCGCTTTTATATAACGATCTAATTACTATAAATATTATCAAAACATCTGGCAGTTTTTTTTTTGCTTTTTTTCGTTTGACACATGCTAACTATTGTAATTAGGACTACCTTTAGCCTTGGAAAATTATAGCGTATATTCCAAGCACGAATTCCATCTGTTCCAGTTTCTTTCATAATGGACATTGAATGAATTGTATTGATAAGGCAGTGCTCATTTATTTTTAAAAAATATGGGGGCTTTAGACAATAAATTCAGTCCGCCAATGCATCGTGCCTGTGCTTTCTCAATTATCCTCTACTCTGGGGCTTGTGCAGTACAAATAAAGCTGTTGTTGAAGGATTCCGCTAGTTGCGAGTAGTCATGTAGGTCGGAAAAGTTCTTCCTGATTGTATCGTCAATGTTAATTTTTTTTTTTCGTTGCAGATACTGGAACACTACCGAGTCAGGAAAAGGGTCTACCCACCACGCCACCTGAAGATATCTCGGGAGGAAGCAGTCTCTTGAAGGCACCTGAAAAGAAACATTTACCCACATGGTACACTCTAACGCCTGAAACATCCAGCCTGCTACAAATATGACTGCAAGGCCTGCAAGGTGCCAAACACCTTCTACCACATGGTGGGGGGATACCAGGGCAGCACGGCAAAACAAACAACCTATACAGAGACCCACCAGAGAGCAGTGGGATCAAGAACTCGACTTTGAGAACGCCATGATACGCACAAAAATTGAGGAACAAGAAATATACCAGCGATCCAACAACGTGGAGATAAAGGGGTGTTTTCGGAGTGAGATCCGCAAGGAGTAGTTCGAAGACTTAGCTCATTGTAGATGATCTCATCATGGGCTCTGATATTGACATCTGTCACCGTGTTCCAACTTTCAGAGAGGGAGATAAAAATATTGGTGTCCGGTTCGTTCGACGTGCAACAAGAAACCAAATCTGAACAAAAGCCAATAAATATAAAATAACAGCAGTAGCTCTCGACTACGGCGGCCCAAGTAACCCATTCTACGTAAACGAACATCTGACAGGCTCAAGCAAAACGTTGCTTGGTGCTGCTATCGCACGAAAACAAGGGGAGGCAGGCTGGAATTTTTTCTGGACTAGAGGCGGGAAAATCTTTGCACATAGGAACAAATACTCTGAAGAAATCAAGATTAACAGCCATGGTGGAGTCGATAAAATCCTGAACTAAACCCTCACTAAACATTTCATTGCAACAAGGTTTTGTATGATGGTATACCAGCAAGAATGTCAATATTACAAATGTCTATCGTTCAATGACATGTACAAAAATTAACAGTTAGTTTTCTGCTCTGCATTTGAATACTCGAAATCTTAGAAATGAACAAGACAATATTGATCTATTTCTACAACCTCTTTCTGGTAATTTTGACGTGATAATGTTTAAAGAAACTTGGCTCATCGCAAACGAACCTTCGCCCTGTTTTGAAAATTACAAACATGAAAGTTTCTGCAGAGAAATAAAAAAATGAGAAATTTAGGGTACGAAGGTTTAGGGCATTTCAAATTAATGAACAATAATAATGAGTGTCTGGTTGCCAAAGTGGAATCTGTGATTACTGGAGCCATATATAGGTCACCGTCTGGGAATGATCTTAGAAGAATTTGATAACTTGTTAGATGTTCTGGGTACAGGTTCCCTACCATTTTTTTATTCTTGGCGACATAAGCATTAATACAAATGCCAACGATGGACACACCAAAGATTTGCAAGACAGTTTGAGCCAACATGCCTGTAGCAACACGATTACGCTGCCCACCAGAGTGGCTTAAGATAGTGTCCCTTCAGTTGATATTTGCATTACAAGCACAACAAATAATTGATTTCCGGTGCTTTCTCGGGAAACATTAACAATCAACTTCCCATTTTTTGTCTATACCCCATATTATTTAAGAAAAACGCAAAACAAGCCAATACATTCTTTTTGAGAACTATAAAGGTTGACACTTTGAATACGTTTACTCGCCTTCTTGAGGAAACGAAGTAGGACGAGGTGTATAAACAAGAAAAAGCTTATCAGACTTTCAATGCTTTCCTGCAAAAGTTTAGATCTTCCTATGACGCAGCCTTTCCTTTAAAGCTGGAAAAAATAGGTTAGAAAATCTTGGGTTACTGCGAACTTGGTAAAAGAAATAAAAACAAAAAAAAGAATAACACGTATCACGCTTTCTTGCGAACTCGCGATTCTAGCCTGCTCAACGAGTTCAAGCAGAGACGCAATGAAATTAACATTTATCTAAAAAAAAGCAAAGCGCCAGTATTACCAAAGTAAATTTTTGTCAGTCTATGATGACCAGAGAAAAATATGGGAAACATATAATAGTATTGAAAACTATAAATAAAAAAAAACTGTGGATCGAAGGAAAACTTTGTGAACGGGAAGTATGTGAATAGAGTCGAAATGGCCAACGCAACGAACGAGCGTCTAATAAATGTCAGCAAAAGTATGGAATTAGAAATCGATACAGACTGTGATATGACAACGCCAAAGATAACAAATTCCATAACGTTTTTTCCAACAATGACACATAAAATAGAAATGCTAATTTTATAATAAAAATTGACGTTGTGGCGGGGGACGACGAGCTCAAAACCCGACACATTAAGTGGACAGCCAGAACCATTTGTCCTATCTTATCACACATTGCAAACAACATGCTGCGATGCGGTATTTTTTTCGAACGACTTGAAGTTGGCTAAGATTACTCTAATCCACAATGGTTGTAAACAAACAAGCCTTGAAAATATAGACCAATTTTTGTTTTTACATTTTTTCTAAAATTTTCGATTTTTACCTGAAGAAGACCGTTTGATCGAAACGTTGTTCCCCTCCTTTATTTTGCAACTTATCTTTCACTTCATATTCCTACTAATACACTAACAGTGCCCGGCAGAACCCCACATCTTCATAAAAAAACCGTCTGGAAAGAAGTTTTTTTTACAAAGTACAAAGTAATAATAACAGCACAGTTTGGATTTCAACAAGAAGACTCTACAGCAAGCTCTACTGTACATTAAAGGAAATCTTGTTGTAAATATAAAAAAAAAAGTTCGGTCTCTTCCTAGACTTAAGAAAAGCTTCCGACACTGTTCAGCATAATATTTTAATGAAAAAACTTGAGTTTTGTGGTATCCGCGGCTTAGTGCTTATATTATTCGAATGTTTTAAAGCAGTCGCCTGCAATAAGTAACAATTGATAAACTAGCATCTGATAAGTTAGAAATACGTCATGGCGTCCCACGGAGTTCTATGTGAAGACCTCTGCTTTTCTTAATATATATTAACCACATCGCGAGAATAACTGGTTTTTCAGAATTAATAATGTATGCGGATAAAACTAGGATCTTTTTTTATAAAAAAAACAAAAAAAAAACATTGAAATGTTTAGAACATAAAGCAAATACGTATATTGTAATGCTTTCAAGACGGCTGAGGTTCAACAAACTACAATTAAATACAAATAAAACAATGGACATAATATTTAAGGCAGCTGCAAAATGCTGTACAACGGCTTTTCGGGTTACTACGTTTGAAGGTGAATTAATAGAACAGGCGACCTACCGAAAATTCTTGGGCGTTTGGTTTCATCAATTTTTAAAATGGAACACGCGCGCAGATAAAGTAGCATCTGAATTATCGAGAGTTGATGTTTGTATTTATAGAGTATCAAGCCTAGCAGGCCCCTTGAAACGCTATGTAACTTTGTATTTTTTTTTATTTGTTCTTGAATTTGCTATGCAATTTTTTTTTTGCAACAGTATCGGATTACGAAAAATTAAAAATCATACAAAAACGTTTTTACGTATACTCGAAAAATATAGAGGTGTCATAAAATAATTACGTAATTAATTGTTCTTTAATAAATACAATATTTTAAAGACAAACTTAGTGTACTATTACAAATTATTCCCGTTGATATATAAAAGCAAGTTGTGTGCTACTGTGTGACTGGATGGGGGATCGCTGGCCGAGTGGGCTAGCGCACACCAGCTCGGAGTACGTGGAGCGAAAGCTCGCGGTGCAGAACCTAGGGATCCTGGGCTCCATCCCCTTCCCTGCCCGTTTCGATCTGGATGAGCATCGTACCGGCGTGCGGTCGTGTATCAATCACTACTGCGTGGTGCACGTTAAAGACCCCAGGCTAGCGGTTGTACTGCACTGGCTAAATTGCTCATCTACAGCGAGTGACTCGTCGCAACCTTCAAATGGCTGACCAACTACACGCTGTATAAATATCCACACAACACCAATTATTATTTGGAGCTTCGGGTGGTTTCAGATGCGCTGCACACACACGACACTATTGTAATCTCCGGGTTCATACAATGGATCGAGACAAGTTTAAATTTCCTCGAGAGTGGAGAGTCTCACGAGCATGTTTTATTGAGAAATGTACCATGCGTGTAGGGCTTCGAATTCTCAGTGCTCTTGGATTGCGTGGAGCCCCTTGATACCAAAACGAGAAGCGGAACTCGAAACGCCTTTTCGTTGATAAGTTGCGACTGTCTTGCAACACCTAGGATCAGTACACGCTCGACAAGGAACTCGGGACAATATAAAAGCGTCCAAAGTCTTCTCTGAAAGCTCAGAGGGAACCAGGTCTTCGTTTTGGCAACCGGTCCTTTCACGAAATCGGCATCTTTGCGCTGTGAGTACAGAACGCTCCTTGTTGTCGCATTTTATTTAATGCTGAATAAACCATATAGTAAAATAATAAACGTAAAGAGTGGTAACTAAAGCCCTATCGCGGTTAAGCTGTTAGGAATAACAACACCCCTGGCGGAGTGGTGCCTAATTATTTCCGCATTTGTTATATTTGCTACATTAAGAAATCTTTCCCCTTTAATTTACATATTTCTAAAGCTATCAGTTGCTTCGAACGTTTTCAAAAATATTACGACTACGACTGCCAGTTTAGCGAGACGTACGACTTGGCAGCCGCGCCATAACGGCAGCAAGAGATGGCGGGGGTGGATGCGGCGTGCTGTAGCGGTCATTGTATGAATTTCCCGACGTTCTTTTTTTGTGGCGAAGTTGAGACGGGTAAAGCGCGACCACGTGGAGTGTTTCAAGCAAGGGGGTTATAACGGGCAGGGGGTGGCGTCCGTATTCTCCATGCGTGGAGCCAAGTGTAACGGAAGTAGGCCTGGCCGCAAAATGTCTCCTTATTCACACGGCTATTGAGACAATCCCTTAGCTATGTATTTGTTTTTTGCAAAGTTTCCCATTTTTTATTACACTCACGGGAAGTTAACGGACACCGCCATGAAAATATGGGAAAATACCCGCATTTCTATGGTATTGCCATGGCGGCAGATTGATACTTTAGACCCATGTTGCGGATAAAATAAAACAGGACGCGGGATGGCCAAAAAATTGTGCTTTTCGTGTAAGGCTCGCCAAATTATGAGGCGCTGGAGAAATTCAGCCTTCTGCGTTAAGTCCTTATTTCGAACTCTTTTTGTTCGCCTTCCGCCCATTGAAAAGCATGCGGGAAGGGCCTTAGAACGCACCTGGTATCGCTGCGCCGCAGCGTTCTTCCGCACGTCTGCTTTCCTCGCCGTCACCATGGCAACGAACGCCGAATGAATGGAAGCACGCACGGTACCGCCGCGTGAAGCCAGCAACGGCTGACGCCAGTTTACGAACGCCGTCTGCTAGCCAAAGCCGAACGCGGTATGTCAGATCCATAGAGTTATTACAATAAACGCTAGAGGATCAGCTGGCGCTAGTGTGCTGTTGCATTTTGAAGCAGACAGCAAGCAGTCAGAAATTGACTTCCGGTAATGCATTCCTATGGGAAAAAGCGAGTGCATTTTCTCTCTGCGCTCGATTGTAAGAGGAAATATCACGAATAATTTGCACGTACTAGGCACATTGGAACATTTCTCAGTCACGCAGACGAAATAATTGGTCAGTTACAGCATTTTTATTTGAAATTCGTGGCATGAAAAACGGTGTTAAAACCACTTCGTACGTGTATTTATGTGCACTGTCGGACACTGTTAGCGCGAACACGGCGTCGACGTTTTCCAGCATGGGGGATATACGTGCCAAACGAACGAAGGACATGTGGAAAACCAAGAAAGACGGCAAGAACTATGCAGTAACTCTGGATAAGTAACTCCTCGTGCTTGCAGACGATCAAAATAAATTGAAAGTCACGTAATACAGTCCGATTTACAATAAATAAGTACTGCTTTATTCTTTCTGCTCATGAATATGTGCGAAGATGCTTGTTCTGGGTTGAAATCATTACCCGCACGCTCCAAATCTTTGCAAATAGGGTGAAGCCAGAGAACAGGTGCCCGATAAAAACTGCCCGACATAGGAAATAATAAGAAAACACACCTTTAGCAGCCCACGTACTTTATTCTTTACGTTTCGAACGTTTCTTTAATCACTCGTAAAGATGTACGACGGGGTCATTTTCATATAGTGACAGGGCGGGCATATTAACAATATATAAGCACCAACAGAATGCTGGCGAACTTTGAACACACTTTACATTCCTTTCGATTGTTGTTTTGCTTAGAATCGTCGCTCGTTTCTACATACCTGCCATGGAACAGATGTTTGGGCCTGAAATATAGCGAAGTTTAACATCGTTCAGTGGTAAAGAAAAAATGCTGTAACTCAAGCAATTACACTATCACCATATTAATAAAGGTACATACTATCCGGTACAACCAAAATAACAAAAGTTATTCATGTTATTTTCCGGCGAAGAGACAAAATTCACGCGCGTTTTCCCATAGGAATACACAGGAAGACTGGAAAAGTAGACTGCATGCTGTCTGCTTCAATTTGCAACCGGAAGTCCCGTAGACACTAGCGCCAGCTGAGCCTCTAGCGTTTATTGTAATAACTCTATGGTCAGATCAACCGCCTCCGCTGGTGCTCGATCGCGGTTGATCTGACATACCGCGTTCGGCTTTGGCTAGCAGACGGCGTTCGTAAAATGGCGTCAGCCGTTGCTGGCTTCACGCGGCGGTACCGTGCGTGCTTCCATTCATTCGGCGTTCGTTGCCATGGTGACGGCGAGGAAAGCAGACGTGCGGAAGAACGCTGCGGCGCAGCGATACCAGGTGCGTTCTAAGGCCCTTCCCGCATGCTTTTCAATGGGCGGAAGGCGAACAAAAAGAGTTCGAAATAAGGACTTAACGCAGAAGGCTGAATTTCTCCAGCGCCTCATAATTTGACGAGCCTTACACGAAAAGCACGTTTTTTTTGGCCATCCCGCGTCCTGTTTTTTTATCCGCAACATGGGTCTGAAGTATCAATCTGCCGCCATGGCAACGCGGTTGTTTGGCCCATAAATTTATGGCGGCGTCCACGGAACCGGTGTCGAACAGGCGAGATTTGGAGCACAACACTTTCCTGACCATTAGAACGTCAGCATGGAGCGGACGCTCTCGACACCGCGCCGGGAGCGTCGTCTAGAGCGAGTCGTCAAAGCGCGGCTTTGGAAAGCGAGCGTGTCAGACGTCGTACGCACGCAGGTGAAAATGACCCGGCGCATTGAGAAAGCGGTACAAGCACTGCTTCCAGAAGGTGATGGTTTCCCTCCGCCGTGATGAGAATGTGAGTTCGCTTCGAAACTTCTTTTGGTGCGTCGATGGTATCGAAACCAGCCGCGACAGCAAGTAGACGAAGCAGACCGCAGGCACGGAGCAGTCGAACGAGTGGCGAGCATACGATGGGTGCTTGGTAGGATGTAGTTTAGATGGGAGCGGTTCGGTGCACAAGGCTGTCTGGAATAGGGTTCTTTTTCCAGCGTCACTGGGCAAGACGTCATACCGGGTCCTGCCCTTTTCAAACGTCCTTGGTTTCAAGCGCCTCTTGAACTGCGTCGCCGAAAAGCTCTTTCCCGTGTGCCATAGATTCGAACGAGCTGACACTACAAGCACGGATGTGTTGTCTCGAACGAAGCTTTTGCTTCACGAGAGCACTTGCTACAACACAGGATTGTTAGAACTTTTGAAGCGTTACGCTCGATCTCGTTGCTCCTCTGTTGCTTGCCCTTACGAGAAAATGGAGCACACATTTATACGGGCGCCTGCAGAACAGTTATTCTTGTTATGGTTGTCTTTGTGCTCGACATAAATATTTCTGCACTACTCAATTTTCTCTTTCAATTGTCCCCCCCCCCCCCCCCCTCTTTTTTTTGTTCAGTGCAGCGGTGTAAGTTTTAAGGCATTTTGTGCATGATCTGCCCTGGAATTTATAATTTACGCGTGCCTTTAAGCGATCGATTCATAACTAAATTCAAAATTCTAGTTAGTGATAGCAGACTACGTGGCGCAAGTTACCGCCTGCTACGAGCGAAATCAATGATAATTCTTATACACTCATTCAGATAGCAGCCGTCAATGTCACTTGCCGTGCAGTGAACGGACGCACCTAACAGGAAGCCGAGACCAACTTCCCAACAGCCGCTAGATGCGTTGACAGTCAATTGAGCCGCTGGGACCTATAGAAGTCACCACTCTTTACGTTTACTATATTACTCTTTGAGAAAACTGAGGGAAAGGAGGAGACGAGAGCGCGCGGGGGAAATCAAAATGCCGAGCTCTGGTTGTAATAGTAAGTGGGTAGGCCTAAGGCTAGCAGCCTTTGCCTCCACTGCACTTGTCGAACCCTCTGGAACGCTAAAGGCCACCGTCCGGCGTTTGGCCGTCGCATTCGATCGCGTTCGACGAGTGCAGTGGAGACAAAGGCAGGTAGGCTTAGGTCTACCTTAGTTTACCCACTAATCGTTCGAAGCAGAGCTCGGGGCACTCTCGTCTCCTCCACTCCTTCAAATTCTCGGAGCATAAATCTAAGAAAAAAAAAAGGGGTGCCCCTTCTTTTCTGCGATGAACTCGAGAGAGCCATCCGCTGCAACACACGGGAAGAGCTCAGCGAATGATGACGCTGGAAATATGTTTCTTTTCTTTTTTTCAGTTCTAAACACATTTTATACCTCCTCATATGCCGAGCTATCTGCGTAATTTGCAACGAGTATCTCTCAAAAGTGCTTTGCAAGAACGTAAACGCGCAGGATGTTTTTTTTTTTTTTCAGATTGAATGTGTGAGGGCAAGGTTCAGTATATTTATAGGCGCGGCCGGATAATATTTTCTTTAAACGGCGCGTCGATTCCCGACGAACATTCCGGATAGACCTATACTCGCTTTAAGGAACTCAGGGCGTGGTGGGGTCGAGCCCTCTATCACCGCTCCTCAGCCAATCAGCTTACAGCATTAGCCGATCAGAGCGCGGAGGACAAATCACAAACAATAATCATTAGATAATATGCCCCGCTGTGCGTTTTTAAGCGGGTCACTATAACCTCTTTAATTACTCGCAGACAACGGGTGTGTCATATAATAAATAATATAAGCTCATAACCTAAGCCTATTCTAACTGACTTATAGGAACATGAGAACCATTCGGGAATCATTGAGGGAGACATTTCGGTGTTTGTCTCATGGTGAAAGGTTGAAACGTCGAAAGCAAGAACGCAGAAAGAAGCAGAAAATATTTCAAAGTATTTTGGAGCCGGTGTCAGCGATCAACAGTGTATAACGTACAGTCTCAAAAACCATGCCTCTTCATTGCCTCGTGCTATCTTTGAATTTCATATTGGCATCCAAGTAAAGTTTTAAGTCGTTCGGCCTTTGCCCACTTTTTGATATCATCTGCTTACCGAAGAGTTTAAGAATTTTGCACGATGGGCTCTACATGATCAATGCTCGTATTGGTGCTCTACTTTTTGTAGCGAGGGAATACACATTTAACATGTTGCTTTCCAGGCTGCCTCTATTTTGTTTCTGCATGGTTTTTTATTCGCCTTCCTGTTTATTTTTTAGGCATTCGGACGCTCTTGAGAAAATGTTCCGGTTTATTACCTTGCTTCTCGCAGCCAGCACATTTGGTAAGTCAAGATATAGCTTAATGCTATCGCTTAGCTTAGGTAGCTTATCGCAGCCAGTTTGAGCTAACTAATGTCGAGCAGAATACTGCACAGTTTTTCTGCGGAAAACCTTCTGACACGTATCAAGAACCGATTTTTAAAATACGGCTTTAAATTTTACTTTTAAATACTAATGCGTTAGAACGTCTAGTCGTCTAGTCTAGTGGTTCTCAACCATCGATGTTTGGGAGACCCCTTGCGGATCGGCGAAGGAGATGGAGGTCCCCGTTCGTGGTGAGGGGAGGGGAAAGGTACAGGCTAAATATAATAACGAATAAATAAATGGTCACTATAAATGATCACTATAACAAGCGCAGTGTGAAGTAGACCTCTCTTATTGAGATACACACGAGAAAACACGCCCGAATGAAAAAAATAACTTTTATTGCCGGGCTTGACTGATGAGGCAGGGCTTCGCGGACCCCTAGAATGCCTTCGCGGAACCCTAAGGCTCCGCGGACCCCTATTTGAGAACCGCTGGCTAGTGATTAGGCTTACCCAATGAGGGCTTAAAAACGCCGGATACCGCGATTGCCAAATATCTTAAGATCGCTCCACGGTAATTGAGATTGCACAATTAGCGGATGGATTGTGGCACAAACCACACCCTGCACTTCTTAAGTTTTCTGTGACTTCATGATGAAAAACAGCGCAAAATACAACGACACACTGCCTTGTCCTGCGTGTATTTCTCTAATCTGTGTCCTTGTGTTTCACGCTGATTTTTTTTTTTTTTATCATGAGCCCAACTGTCTATTCTAGGAAACTTTATTGTCTGTGACATAAATACAGGTTGTTAAAAAAAGAAAGATGTTGTGGGTCTTTTTCACCTCAAAAATAACCTATGCATCGTGGAACACTCATTCTCCGCCCAAATGAAATGCTAACGGTGCGAACCATTATGCCAAACTTTCAGAGCTAACCCAAATCTCATTTAAAAGCTGCAAGTAATTTTCTGGACTTTTCAATGTGAAAGTTGCGGCAAACGAAACTCTCCAATACAGGGAGCTGAATGGCGCCTGTTACCGAAATCGGGCACAAACGGGCCACATTTTCCCACTATACTCTTTAAAGAAATATCACGTAATTTTTGAATAAGATAACGGCTACTTCCGAAACCTTGGCATCTGGTTCTGTACCTCGAGCGCTACATTTGCGTTTAAAACAAGCGTTCGACATTGCGTTTTTTTTCGATAAAAAAGAAACTATTTCTTTTTGTACACGCCGTAGACTAATGAACAAGAGTGCGAACACTTTAAGAAATCTGGAGTGTCTAGTTGTCTACAAAAAAGATCGGTGAAGGACACAAGACTAGCAAACTCTTTAGGCCTAAAAAAAGGACAGCCAGCTCTGTAGTGCACTGAGCAGGGTGAAACGTCATGCTGAGTGCCACAGCCCACACTGCGTTTCTTCAACTAACGAAGACTACAGTTGAATGAATGCCTCGTTTACTCGTTTGATTCATAAACTGTTTAACTTCGTTTCACACGGAGAGAATGGTGGTCATTTTTCTTTGTTTCTCTAGGCAATGCAGTGACCGTGGATGACTTCAACGACTATGTGAATAGGGCCGTTGGCTCGACCCTACCACCTCTCATTAGGAACGCACGTTCGATTTATCCGGAGGCCCGCATTCCCGCCCACACTTTCGAGGTAACTAAAAATTCTTTATTGTAATGGGAACAAAAGCTGGGTTGCTCTCTAACTTGCACTGAACCTGGGTCGGTTTGGTGGTGAATGCGGGTGACTCGCCCAGCGGTTAAAGTAGCCTCAAAAGAGATTCTGACGCCACGTAACTGGCTCGCTGGGGGCAAAGAAAAAATTAAAGGGAGCTAGACTTCCAGGCAAAAGGCGGCCGTGGCCCGTGAGTCAGTCTTCGCTTTGATTATTCGAGTACAATTGAACGCGCAGAAGAGGGGTGAAGAGGCTCGAAATAAACTGATATTATTCGCATTAGATCATATTTAAAAGGGGCTTGTTAAGTTATTTCTGCGGAAGTCTGTGGTAAGCGGTGATTAAAGAAAATACGCGCAAGGCTCCCGAACGTTGACCGAAATCGGCTGGAACACCGCACGTGCGTTCTTCCCATGAAGCGGGTCCGGTGACTTCAAAATATTCTAGCAGCTGTTTTAACCACCTAGAGAGACAGCCGCATACATCAGCAGACCGGCCAAGAAGGGTAAAGCAAAATCCGGCTTTCGGATGCCGTAATCAATGACGAGGGTTGAGATTCGATAGGACAAATACTTTCTTGATCTTAGCATGAACTAAAAGGCTGGTTCACACATTTCTGTTTGAGTGTGGTTGAGTACGTTGTGTTCCCTCGTGGTAATCCCGTACGGTAGAACAACACACAGGCACACGGCCGCCATCCTCTACCAGGTATCATTGGAAAAATTTTTAATCTCCTCGTAAGGTGCAAGATGTACAAGTGCTAGATGCATAACAATGTATTACAATCTAAAAAAATCCCGTCAGTCTGCTTTCCCACACAACACTCGGAGAGCCAATCACCGCAACTTACGGAGGCAGCTGAGCGAATGACAATGCCGAAACATATGTTTAGACAAAAAAAAAACGGAGTTGTGACATTAAGCAATGCAAGCGTGACGTTTTGCATTGCTTAACGTCACAACTCTGACTGCGGTTTTTGGTCTAAACATATGTTTCGGCATTGTCATTCGCTGAGCTGCCTTCGTAAGTTGCGGTGATTGGCTCTCCAATTGTTGTGCGTGAAAGTAGATCGACAAAACTATTTTAGAGTGTAGAGCTCGATAAGGTGTCGCAGACATCGCTGTGAGGGTAATGTGGATTCCCACAAGACTGCTCTCCTTTTGTTTGGAATAGAAACTCCTGGAATTCATTCTTTTGGACTTGCAGCTATCGAAAGTGTTCTTCTGGCAAAACGACATAGAAGTGAGGTTGACAGAGGGAGCTGTGAAAGGACTGGACGTCGTCACTAAACGTAGGGGCAGCTGCATGCATCCTTCCAAGGTGATGGGAGGCACGGTTACAACCTGCACCCTCGACTTGAGCGGAATAGAAGCCACGTACACCGTGCAGGTGAGACTGCTTATATTTCCAAGATGTTAAACGAGATATTTCCAAGATGTTAAACGAGAATTTGTTAGCGCCCCCACAGACGTAATTCTGTGCTAAGAATGCGTCTTCGCCTGGTGTGCTTCTGATACTACCCCACTCATACGGAAATAGTGGTCTCAAGGTGGCAACAAGTGGCGTCACAAAAGCCGTCGTGTCGTGTTCTCGAATGCCACATAAGGTGATAGAAGTATGGATTCTCGAACGCGTCTCCGACGGGTGTGCTTACCGAATCCAAAAAAGTGGTGCCTCAATTTCCGCATCGTGACGTCATAGAAGTGTCATGCTGTCGCCGTTCACATTCTGCCACATCTACAGGCTGTGGATGTGGCAGATGCCTGTTCTGCTGCAGGTCCCTCTCCAGTGTCACAGTCCACGGAAGCTTCGGCAGTCGGAAGTTGGGACGCCGCGGCGACACCGACACTCGCGTTCGCTCGTGATTTTCGTCAGTATTTCTACGACTACCCACCAGGATCGCGACATCCGACTGATTGACAGTCCGGCTCCTATATGTGTTGCCACTTAGGGGCCACTCTTGATGTATGGGCCAGATCGCACAGCAAACACTCCAGTCGGAGACGAGCTCCAGGCACCATACTTCAAGTGTCTTCAAAAAGCAAGAACAAACGTGAGGGTCGCTGTCGTCGCAGCTTTTCAACTCGTGGCTGCTGAATCTTTCGCTAAATTTAGAGGGGGAATTTACATAACGTGATTTAAGGTCGATTAACTCGGTTGCATGACGCCTATTTCCCTTCTATATTTAGCGGGGAACTTCACGGGACGGTGTTCTTTTTTGACAATGTTTTGTAGCGGTTTTCGACAAAATTCGACTGATACAACTCCTTCTTAAAGGTGCAACACCTTTAAGGTACAACACATTAAAGGGACACTGACACCTTGCAAACCTTTTTTTTTTTTCCTTTTTTGCCAGGTGATTCATTATGGTGTTGGAAGACTGCCCAATTAATATTCTGCTACAGAGTCACGTATATTTTTAATAAAGCCGAAAAATGCAACTGCTCAAAACCGAAACCAAAACCTGCGCATGTAGGGCGGTGATATATAAGCCGTGTTTCAAAATTTACTCGATCTCACTCCAGCGTGAAGGTTTTGCACCTTGGCGTTCCAAAACCTACCCGCGTCCAGTGTTGCTCTATCAGTCTCGTCACGTGACATGACCCACTGGAGTAACTCGGATACGTTTGAGTAAGATTTGGAACACAGCCATGGAGGATTTGAGATTGCTGGAGGTCACGTGCCTACACCCGACCGTGCTTTTATCTTGTTTCCCCTCCTCATTTCTTTTTTTTTTTTTCGGGGGGGGGGGGGGGGGGGCGCAGCAGTCGACATACGTTGCGGGAACCGTTTGCCGTGCGATTCCTTTGCAGTTATGTTTCTTCCGCTCACTGTCCTTCACTTTGAGATGAGTTGTTTCGTAGATTGAAGAATTGGGAAATGAGTAGTGAGTGCCCGTGGGGAATTCCCGTGATCGGCTCCGAAAAGAATACCCCCAAGATTTTGCGTACAGACCTGCCTCACATGTCCTGCATCCGAAAGTGGCATTGTGCGGCAGAGTGTGTGCAAGTTTCCGGAAGATCAACGGGATAGGGACCAATGGCTGGCTGCAATTCCTGTAGAACATTTACGGGCACCTCGGAAAGCAACCGCTACCCCATTCATATGCCTCTTGCATTTTGTGGAAAGTGACTACATTGAGTTCGCAGAAATTAAAAAAAGGAATCTCATTCCCTTTAATTCAGCGACGTATTGTACAATTTTTTTTCAGTAATAATTGTAAAAATGCGGACATCTTTCCACTGAACTACTTGGGGAACTCTTTCTAGTAACGCAGCCGGTCGAATGTAGGTCGGAAAGTTTGCTGCCGATTTCCCTCGAGCAAAGGCAGTCCTAGCACGAAGTCGGGCAGCACGACGCATTGGCCACATTCACACCTAGTAAAAAAATCGTACGCGTGCGTATTCAACTCAAAATACGCACTTCGACCTTGACGTTTGCACTTTTGCCACGAGAAGGGGCGACGGCTCGGCGACGTCTTCGTGCAAATCGGCTTGGTGGTCGGGCGTGTTGTACGGGATAAGTACCAATTCTTTGCATCGGCCCAAAATTTCTTTTTCGAAGCATTACAGATTCGTCGGTGCCGCGAACGACAGTTTAGAGGTAGAAGTCCAGAGTCCGTCGTCCGCTGCCATCGCCGTCTAGCCCGCGAGTCCCACGATACGCGATACGACGCCATGTTGAGAATTACGCAGTGAACGCACAGAATGCTTCTGGTTCTTTGTGCAACTTTTTTTTTCTTCAGTCAACGTATTTGCAGATTTTTAGAAGCCACAAAAAATGGGTTTCATATTTTTTTCTATTTTTAATATTGAGTGTGTGCCTCCAATGATCCACGACTTTGATTAAATTTGGTTGTTGTGGCTAAACCTTAGAAAACGGCCCGTAACCAGGGAAAAGAGAGTGAGTGCCACTCGAACCGGCCAGTTCTCGATCGGCGCTTGTCGGGCGGAAGAAAACCGAATTTCGAGCCGCAAATTTTGTTTGGGTAGTTGGGCTCTCATACGTCACGTACAGCTGAAAACCTCGGCGAGCATAAATAACCTGTCAGTGTCCCTTTAATGAAACTATACAAAACCACATGGAATACACCCTTTGAGGTGTGTCGCGGGAGCGCTGGTGAGTGTGAAAGTGACCTGTTTTACGTGACGTCAATTTTCCCGCTAGGTGTACCCAGGAAACTGACGTCACGTGACCACGTAATGTGGCCTCAAATCACGTGACGTCAATTTTTAAAAGGTGGCTCTGCGAGGTCGTAGTTTGCTCTCAACATATTCTGTGCTCCTCGGTTATGATGAAACATATGTAATATTAGTTTCTCATGAAAGAGCTAACCGCGTTTTTCCTTTTTTGTTTTCAGACGAACCGAGGAGAACACATTTTTGCTAAACGCAAGAGGTTCTCTGTCGATGTGAGGGTCACATTTGCAAAAGCTTCAATTGTGGTGGCCTCCAACGGAGGCCCAAACGACAGACTCGTATCTTTCCATCTAAAGCATATCTCGCTTGAGATGAGTCACCACAGGGATTTCGATCTTGATTGTCTCCGCCAAACAAAGTTCGGGGACGAAGTTATGAATTACACGCGCTCAGAGCTCATCAAGATCATCAAAGGCAGCTACTTCACGGCGCTTTCTCAGGCGTTCGCTAACACTTGCTTCGCCTGTAGATGATTCTCCCAATCAACGTGGAAGATTAAAGAGGAGTTTGAACCGGTGTTCAAGCGAGACCAAACCAAAAACCGGAACCCAGCAGTTACATTTAGCCGAACCGGAAGCGAATGAAACCGAAATCTTCGCCGTCGTCTTGGAACTGAACCGTAAAAAAATTTAGCGGTAACCGGTTCAAAACGCTTCCCGTTTTTTTTTTCTTTGCTATTTCAAAATGAATATTTGAGAATAATAAATTGCAGCTGTAGTTCCATGTAATGATAAACTCGTCTTGTACAAAGTCGTGTATGAGAAATTGTGAGTTTTCGCTGTGATTTTTATGGACACTTCAATTAATCATGTATCACGTGATCACGTGGCGTCATGGTGTCACGACATGCTATCAAGTGATGTCACATCACGTGGCCTCGTGACGTCACTTGATTTCTCCACGTGGTTCGCTGCGCCAAGTGGATTTAAATTGAGAACGACACGGGATTTATCAGTGCTGTTGACACCCTTTCTTCTCCACGACATCACGACTTAGCCGAGTTCTTGAGTTCATGACAGTCAGCCCCTCCAAACATTCGGGTAATGGCTCGTGTTCATTGTAAGAGGAGAATAGAACTTTAACAATGTCTAAAGCATGCAGCCCATGCTCTGTACCTTGCCATCGCAACTCATGACTATAATGAACACTGATGGTATATAATTAGCGTCAGATGACGTGGCCCCTTCTTCTAACTGCGAGGTGAAGAGGGGAAAGCGGTTTCGTTCCTTTATATTTGCTGCGACTGCTATTGAGCGGAGAGGAAAACAAATGGGACTCCTTCAAGAAACATCTTCCGAACTCTCTCCCATAGGAACACACCTTCCATCAGTCTGCACCCGAATGTAAGCTTGAAAACTACCTCCCAATTCTGGACAATGTGCCGCCATCTGTTAAAAATCTTCGCCTTCGTCATCGGCTCGCAAAGTGCTGCGGGAGTCGGCATTCATGCAAGTATCAAGCAAGTTCATGTGCTTCTTGGCCATCTGCGTTTTCGAGACCTGGAGTCGAAGCTGTCTTCTTGAGCATTCCTCTACGACTTCCAGACCTTTACCAAAGGTACTTCGATCATTAGGCACTGGGCAAAATTAACGTTTGTGTCCGCGCGATGAAACGCCATTTGTGGTCCTTGTCAATTGCCAACGAAGATGCGGGATTTGTCGCCCACCGTGAGATGGAGCGGTGGCCCGAGGAGTTGCTAGCGAGTGACGGACTGCACCCCAGCCGATTCGGAGTCAAGCGAATGTCGGAGACCCTGAGGCATGTTATCCACTACCGCCTCGGGGTTCTCAAGACCAGAGAGTTACCCTAGCTTCATGGGGCTGCCCCGCGAGAACGCGGTGTTATTGCACAGGCACTAGTGAAGACGTTTGCCTCAGTTGCTGCCTGCTTGCCGGCTTCTGGTGGGACCCTGGCCCCTAGGCCAACCACGGGGACGAGTCAAGTACCTCCATCTCCGGTCGTGCCAACTCTCCATGGTGGAGGATCCGATTTGAACACCATCGCGCGGTGCTCAACGACAGCCGAAAACCTGGCGCTTTACCGGATGTCCGCGATGAACGCTTCGACACCATCTCTTCTCGGGGCATACAGCCCGTTGTCCAGCCCGTTGTTAGCAATAGAGCGGATGAGGCTAACTTGCCATGGATCCACTGATTGGCATCTTGTGCCTCCCAAGCAATGTGTACAAGCAAACCTACCACTCCAGCGCCAGGCAACGTCCACCGACCGCCCACCTGTGCCGCCAAAGCCGACCGCTAAACCTAATTCTCCGCCCAACTTACCACAGCGTCTTCGGACCACTCACCTGTGCCTCCGAAGCCAGACGTCTCACCGGATAAACTACTTCAGTCCAACACAACGCAGACTGACCTTCCCCCTTTGCCTCCCAAGCCGAGTAGCTCACGAAATCCACCACCTCAACGAGACAGCTCCCGCCGATCTCACCGAATTTGGCAGAACAAATCGCACAAGTTCGCTCGGTGACAATGTGGTGGCCAGACCTTTACCCATTTGTTTCTTGGTGTGCGAAAACTTATAGACAAGAAATTAGGGTATGTTTCACAATCTTCTTTCTACTGGGACTGTATTGACCAGAATGTAATACCAAAGGCACTAGCCCTCACTATTTAACCGTCTTTTAATTTTATGAATTCAGGTAATACCAAGAACTGGGATACCACTCTTGAGGCAACTTCCAGGTTACTTTTAAATATTCTAATTAAGGAGAGCCAAACTGTAGTCAAGAATCTTGATCTTAAACTAAAAACTGTCGTTTCCGAACTAACCGAGGAGTAGATTAGTGACCTTAACGTATTTCCAGTTAAAACGCTTGATGAGTTGCAGATTGCCAAGGCAAAAAAGCGTACCGTGATGGCCTTTCCCTGTCAAAGGTTAACAACGATAATTATCATTAACAACGCCTTCCCTGAACGATGTGTCACATGTGTCCAGTAGTCCTATTGAAACAAGTGATTGTGCAGTAATTAATCTATCTGATACTCCTCTGACCTCTACAGAGAATTCAGTTTAATCTAGAGGCTTACGCTTTGTAGCCACCCCACATGCAGCAAAAGAATTTGAACTTTTAGATGGTCTACAGCAGTTTTCCCGGCGGTTACACCTTCAAACGTATTTTAATGGAAAAGAAGGATGCCATGAAAATAGGGGCCTTGATAGCACAACACCCAATTTCAAGTTAGAGTCACACTGGACCCAAGACTTAAGCAAGACCAGCGTGTACATAGATAATTATGTGCAAGCTATACGGAATGATATTTTTTATTCGCTTGCTAAAGCAACCACACAGAGGTGCAGTTTGTCTAGACGGCAACAACAAGTCCTTAATAATTTGAAATCTAGGAAGGATATTATGATTCGACCAGCAGATAAGGGTGGTGGTGTCGTGGTTGTGAACAGGGCCGACTACATGCCGGAGGCATTGACCCAGCTTGAAAACCCAAATTTTTTATCTACGTCTACCTGACGATCCTACACAGCGGTTTAGTATTATAATTTTCAGAACACTCAAAGATCTACGTGATTCCAATAAACTTTAACGACGATCAATATAATTACCTTAAGTCAAAAAACGCTCATCCAGGTGTCTTCTATTCTCATCAAGGTTCAAAAGCCCAACAATCCAGGGAGGCCCATTATATCAGGCATAGGCACACCAACCGAACGAATTTCAGAGTTGTTGACCGCCACGCAATTAAACATATACCCACCTGCTACAATCTTACATAAAGGACACCACACACTTTCTTAATCTCATTGACCTCATGAACGAATTCGGCTTAATATCACAGGAGAGCAATCTAGTTACTGTCGATGTGAGCTTGTACACTAACACCCCACATAATGAGGGACTGACAGCCGTGGAAGAATTCCTCTCTCTCTCTACCCGTCGTCTCTCACAGCCAGTAGATATATTCGGCGCCTATTGGAATTAATTTTAAACTGCAATAACTTTATGTTTGATGATGATCAATACTTGCAAATTCAAGGCGCGGCAATGGGATTGAGAATGTCTTCAAATTACGCTAACCTTTTTATGGGCAAGTTTAAGGAGACCTTTGTGTGGACTTACGCCAAGCTTCCCGCCATATATCTTCGTTATATTGACGATATATTTGTCATTTGGAATGAAACTGAAGATGCACTCCTCTTTTTCTAAGTTACCCCAACGGCTGTAACCGTGCAATTAAATTTACCTGCAATTACTCAGCGAATTCTATGAACTTTCTAGACGTTAACGTTAAAAAGATGGGAAGCCATTTGGCAACGGAGTTGTACAGAAAGCCTGCAGACAAACGTTACGTTTTACGCTATGATAGCTACTACCCAAAATGTAAAACTAAAATAATATACCTTAACCCAATTCCTTCGCTTCAGTAGAATTTGTTCTGAAGAATCGAACTTTAAGGAAAACGTAACATCCCTGAAGAACACACTATTCAAAAGAAATTATGCCGTATCTATTCTTGACATCGCCACAAGAAAGGCATCCGCTCTGGAATGTAGAACACTCCTTGAATGCACACGACAGCTTCACTCCAACGAAACAAGGGTGCCGTTGGTTATAAACAACTATTCGAACCTATCAAGCCTGAATTCTATAATAAAACGCCATTTAAACATCCTACATGCCCACGATAAACTTTACAAAAATATTTCCCGAATCACCATTTGTCACATTCCGTAAGCATCGGAATCTTGGGAGGACGTTATGTCCTTCGTATATACAAAAACCCAGTTTATGCGGCGGTTGTGGTCCTTGCCACAACACTCCTTGCCAACTTTGCCCGTTCGTTTTGACCGCTGATAAAGTTTCGAGCTACGCATCAGATTTCTACGTATATATTAAACAGCCTATCGATTGCAAAACACCTGACGTGATATACATTATTAACTGCACACTGTAACAAGCAATACGTGGGAAAAACAGAAAAATTCCATGAAAGAGCGATTTTATGGCCATACGTCTGACATTGTAAATAAGGGACAAACACCAGTCGCTAAACACTTTAACTTCGACGACCACGACATTCATACGCACCTAAAAATTATCATCGTGAAAAGCAGTTTCAAAAACGATATTACGCGCAAAAATAAAGAGTCTTTCTTTATATCTAAATTTAAAACCCTAACCCCGCTTGGCATGAACATTTCAAAAGGAAACCTGTAAAGGTTTTGAAGGGTTTTAGTTTTTAGATTTTGTATACTACAAGCTAACCATCTCCCCCATCGCAGAGGAGAGCGGGGGAGAGAGAAAGCTCTTTGAGGGGAGAGCTAAAAACATTGGGATGTGGGGACGTGGCCCGCTAACTTCCCTCTTTTCTTCTCCTTTTTTTTTTTTCGGGGAGGGGGGGAGTTTGAGCTGGGAGGCGTTTTAAGGAGTAGTTCTCGGTATTTCGTTGAGCAATGCCACCCACGTGTGACATTTCTGGTGTCCGTTTACACGGACCTCGGGCTTGTTTATGATCTTCGTTTCCTTCGGCGTTATACTGGCTTGGGCTCACTCGACTTGACCCCTGTGTGTTTTTATTTTATTTTATTTTTCTGGATCTGTAGCTTTACCTCTAGCGTGACGGGGGTCGTTGCCTGTGATATATTTTCTTGGTTTCGCTAACGAGTGCCGCGACCGTGTTCCCCTTAGTAGTATTACTTCTTTAAGTGTTTTTTTGTGCATTGTAGTTTTTTTTGGGCTCAAGTGTTTGTACTTGTATTATTATATATATGATTTTTTTTCTCGCTTTTTTCAATGTTCCTTCTCTCCGTTTGCTTCTCTAAAAACGCTTTGCAACTGTATTTTCTGCACACTAAGAAGGGAAGCCTCTTCCCGAAACGTCGCGTAATAAAGCCTCTACTGCTGTTCAAACATTTTTCTACGTTTACGACTTTCTTGGTGAAAACGTTTTCATTAATACAGTTAATCTAGTTATCAGCGTCAGGCATTAGTTCTAAGCGCTATTTATACTGAAAGTACAAAAATTGTTGCATGACCCAGTTTACAGGTACACATCATTGAAGCACCCAAATATGTATTATTTCTAGTTGAATTCCCTTAGAAAGTTGTCCCCGAGCATAAATGCATTGAGGAAACTAAATGTGTATTAATCCGACGTTACATAGAACTACGAGTGTCTACCAGAAATAAAGATCCTAGTGGCCTCAGAGGGACAGCCGAACGTCGACAGCCGCTGTAAAGCGCGAGACACATGCGCGTCAAAACAGTCCGATCCGACGTGCGAATTATGGTAAAGGTGGCTGCTTTAAAGGGAAGCTGGGGAGCTTCTTGAAAAAAATGAGTTAGAAGTGAATTCTAGTGTATTTTTACCCCGTGAACCCGAATACTAAAACCATTTGCTGCGCAAGTATTGTTAAACGCGAGAAAACGCGAAAGAAAGTCGCTGTACGTGACGTCATCGACAGATCTTTTGGCTGCCCAAGGCTAGGGAGGCGGGGCTTCAGCCCTATTTTAAAATTGCTCTTTTGGCTCTCCGGCGCGTCGCATTGAAAGATAATTGTGATATCTGTTATTCTAACGGCAAAGTGAACTCGATTCAAGCGTTTTTTCTCAAATGCAGAAGTGCCCCATCTTCCCTTTAACTCGCCGCACACGACAGTCCGAGACACATGCTTCCGACTCGTCATTCCGTTCAGCTCCGCAGAGTTCTGGGCATAGAGTTATTACAATTGGCGCTGGTGGTTCAAACGGGGCTAGTGTGCTGCGGCAAATTGAAGCAGAAAGCAACTAGTCCAAAATTGACTTCCTATAATGAATTCGTATACGAGGTAGTGAATGCGTTCTCTCCCTGCGCTCGATAATAAGAGAAAATATTCCCATTAATTCGTACGTAATAGGTAGCCTGGTACATTTCTCAGTCAGGCAGAGGAAACAATCGGTAAGTTACGTTGTTTATCTTTCAAATTAAGTGCATTAAAATCGGTGCCAAAACTGCTTCGTAAATGTATTTATGTGCACTGGCGGACACTGTTAGCGGGAACACGACAACTGCGCTTTTCAATATAGAGGGTATATACGTTCCAAACGATCGAAGGGCATCTGGAAAACCAAGAGAGACGGCAAGAACTACGCAGTAGCACTAGATCAGCCACTCCCTGTGCATGTACGATCGTAATAAATTGATGGCCATATCTATAGTCCCGTTTGCAATAAGTACTGCTTTATTCTTGCTGCTCTGGGCAAAGACGTTTGTCATACGTTCAAAACATCGCCCGCACGCTCGAAAGAAGTGCATGAAAAAAGCAGCCCGGTATAGAAAATATTAAAAGCAACCTTTCATAGCCCACGCACTTTAAGTCTTTACGTTTGTAAAGTTTTTAACATCTTGTAAAGATTCAAGATGGGGTCATTTTTGTAAAGTGACAGGCCTTTCATATTAACAATATATAAGCGCCACCGGAATACTGGCGAACCTTGGACACACTCTACATTTCCTTCGATCGTTATTTTGTTTAGAATCGTCGGTTGTTTTCACACAACTGCTCTGGAACACATGTTTGGGCCTAAAATACAGCGAAGTTAAACATCGTTCACTGATGAAAAAAATGCGCTAAGTAAAGCAATTACACTTTTACAAAGTCAATAAAGGTAGATACTATTCGGTACTACCCAAATAACAAAAGTGTTTTATGTTATTTTGGGGTGAAGAGACAGAATGCACGCGTGCTTTCCCATTTGACTGCACAGGAGCACCTCAAAAGCAGACTGGTTGGTTGCTGTCTGCTTCAATTTGCCTCCCGGAAGTCGCATAGACTGTAGCGCGAGTAGTGCCAGATTTTGTGCAGCATGTCCTCAGTCTCGGAACTAAGCTTGCAGTGGAACCTAAAAAATCACCATCGGAGCTTCTTTCTATTGTGAGACAAGTGTCAAGGCAAGCTCCAGAAGCTGACATAGATCGTTGCACTTCTGGAGGAGTGGACGTACTCGTTCAACATAAACCATCTGTGAAACCTGTACCTCTTAAGAGAGTTAAGAAATACCAAAGAGAATCCCCTAACACTTTTGCCTGTTGACAAAGAAGAAGGTTTTGTCCTTATGCGCGGAGATACACTTGACGAAAAGACAAAAGTGGCGATTGAATCCGTCTTCAACAGCCATGACGGGATAGCATTAGGTAAGGTAAAACAAGCAGCAAGGTAATTGTGTCAATTGCTTGAACTCGAAAAACTTTGCTATTACATTGACCGCAGCAAAACGTCATCCTTAGAAGTATTTTATATTATATCCCATAACCCGACTGTCCCTTAAGAGTCATCGTTTCAGAAAAAGGTACTTGGCTAAAATCACTTGCCTTATTCCTACAAGAAAAGCTAAACCTCTTAACATATGGACTGCCTGTTCTCACACACAAGCACGCAAGTGCTTTCGTGAGGCAGTAATTACTGTATGTGAATGATTTTGTGGTAATAAAACTATTATTAATATTATTATTACCGAAGATGATCCACATGCAATCCCAAGCCCCTACGAAGTCTTCAACTTCCTAGAAGAACAAAAGTTTCAAGGCATGCATGGTTTCTCAATCGACATTAAGGACCTTTATTATGCATTACCCCAAGACCGTCTCTTAACAAGTATTGAAAACAGCATCGACACCTTCGGTGATATTGCCTTTCAAAATGTGTCTGGCATGGCTCAGAGCAAGTCTTTGGAGTTGCTAACCATCCTTCTAAAATCCACCTTTGCTGCCTGGGATGAACACACCCACTTAAAGAAGAGAGGCCACCGATGAAAACAATTTTCCAAGCATGGTGGACGACGTCCTCTCCCTATTTAAAGCTTGTATGAGTTTTTTAGAAATCACTCACAAGCTGCCGGCTGAAGGATCCTTAAGATCCTTGGATCTCCGACTGGTGGAGCTACCCCACCACGTCTGCTATGAACGTAGGGGAAAAAAGCCACTGCTTCCCTTCAACGCCGCGCACTCAAAACTTGTCAAAAAGAGGCGTTGTCCGGTCATGTCTTAAGAGCTCAATCACAAAATCATGATCACATTTAATACAAAAGAGCTTCTACGGGAAAATTGCAAGACTGAAGTCCGCAGGGTACCAAGTTTTCTTATTGGTGTCAGTGGTTGAAACTACCCTTAAAAAGTTTAAAATGTGAATCGAGGAAGCTGCGTCAAACAAACGCACAGCGACAGGACAAGAAGACCTGTCATCGTCCCTTAAATCCACAATTTTTCTCACGGCCTTAAGAAAACTGCGAACAGAGTGAATGTTGACGTCCTGTTTTCAGCTCCCAGCGAACTTTCCAGCCTGTCTAAAAACGTGACCACACCCTCAAATCGAGCTATTTGCTGCTCCAAAAAGCATATAACCAACTTTGTGCCTTGCATTGAGGGGTTGTTTAGTCATTCCCCCTTTCCTGCGGAACAGAATATGTAGGACAAACTGGGCGGTGTCTTAATGACCGCCTCCGTGAACACACCAACAACATCGTGACCGCGAACTCTGGCCACGTAGGAATATACAGTCGGGATTGTGGGTGTGTGGCACATTTCAAAAATAGCACAGTGTTAGGCAAAACTGTCAACCAATTAACGAGGGAAATTATCGAAGCCGAGAAGATCGTACGACTCGAGGACGAATGGGTTAGTACGCCGTCTTTGTTTTTATCGCAAAAAGAGATTGATTATTCAGCCGCAAGTGTGCCTAGTCGTTCGAAAGAAACAATAGCTTTGCCGTTTTATTTTTCGTATTTTTCTCTTTGAAAATCATCTCAAATTAAAGTAGAAGTAAAAGCAGAAGTTAATCACGAAATACAAAGTTGTTAGTGAGCGCAGTGTGAGAGTTTCGTTCCTTGTGTGTGTGTGAAAGCTTGAGAGACAGTTGTCTGAGTGCGCTGCAGCGTCCACCAACGCTCGTTTTGTGCGCGCGGGAGAACTCCACGGCGTCCGTCCGTTGCCTTCACGGGGAGGGGACGACTCGCGTGACGCATCGCCCACATTCGCTTCCCCGGGCCGCGTAGCACCTCCGCTCCTGATCTGTCCGAGAGTCACGCGACAACATGACGTTCGCGCCATCCGTGCTGCCATTGGTTACGGCCCTCCGGCAATCGGACAGCCGTGCGGTGAATATCTGGCAAGTGGGTCGCTCGCCGGATCCGGACGGAGCCCCCGTCCCACGCTCCGGTGCGACGAAAACTATCGCCTGCGAGCGTCGTTCCGTCAGTTCGCAGGACGGACGGGAGAGGTTTCTCGCGCATGTGTCTCGCATTTAAGTCTCATAGGAGTGTCGTTCTTAAATTGTTCCCCAAGCTCCGAGCACCTTCGTATTTCGTTTGAACTTCAGTTTTTGAGTGCAAATAAAAGCCCCCGAACGGATGAGGTAGTCCCTCGGGAATATAAAGTATTTTCTGGAAGAGCAACAAAAAAGAAGACGAAAAAAAAAATGGGGGGAGGGGGGGGGGGGGGCGAAGGCTGGGGGGGGGGGGGGGGTTTAAAACTCCCTGTGTTATAAAAATTCCTGTGCCCCGCATCTTCGGCACAGACCACAAAGCGCGGTCTCGGAAACTACTCTGTTTGCAAAAACTCCATTGCCAGGCGGGTTTTCGTGTGGAACCAAATGCTTGTGCCATTCTTCACGACGCTGCACAAAACATGGATAATTTGTCTATGAACTTGCAGCGTACATTGAGCACCACCGGATTTCATATGCCTATAGCGCTTACTGAACGGTATTGTTATGCATGACCACGATGTGAACCCAATCAGTGAAAACCAGCTGTTCCCATTTCCAGTGGCTGTATGTGAATTCGACCGCATCTGCAAAAAATACATCGAAAATACATAAAGGAAATGAGATCAACAGTATTTATAGTAATAATGAATAGAAATGACACACACAAACACGCACACACACACACACACACGCGCGCACACGCGCACACGCACACGCACGCGCACACGCACGCACGCACGCACGCGCACGCGCACGCGCACACGCACACGCACACGCACACACACACACACGCACACAAAATATTATGGGCAAATTTTATTTTTCTCAAATTTTCAATTTTATATAAACCATAATACCACGAGAAGTAATAATATTATAAATCATTTCAATATGACCTTTCTGGTCGTGTTCAAACGTACGTTTGTCGAATTTCAGTTTTCACGAGTTTTCGGATTTAATATTTAAATTTCGTGATCCTGCAGAAAATAAAAATAAAACCAGTTAATAGCACAAGTCTAGAACGACACGGGAATAGTATTTATTAAGCAGTAGCTAGGACGCATCATGAAATAAAAGCAGCAAAGTGAAAAGTTGGGCCAGTTGGTTCATGGTTCTTGAAATAAAAGCGCCGAATAAAACAAAGACAAAGAAGTGGAACGACACAAGGCGCACTCGCAACTGTTGCTTATTTAGAAAAGTACAGGCATTTATAGGTCCCAGACCCTGTTAGTCATCAGCGTGTCCCTCGCAATGCTTCTCTCAAATATTCAAACTCACTCTTTGACAGGGCGAGTGACGCTTCACTTATGCACTCAACGTCCTTATCCCTAATTGCACACGCCTCGTGCACCTCTCTGCTTGTTCGGTCGCGATAACGAGCCAAAATCCTAATGTCATGTAGCACTGGCGTACACGGGCATCTATTACAATGAATGGCGAGATGGCTAGACGGGCTAGCTCGCGTGGCAGCCGCATGCTCGCGGGCGCGGTCATTCACGCATCTGCCCGTCTGGCCAATGTATGTACACAGCGCCGCATGACAGAGGGATTTCATATACAACTCCTGAGGCACACTCGGCAAATTTTGTTTTGTGCTTTTTGCTGCAAAGATCAGTCTGTTGATCGGGACAATTGATTTTATGGCAAAGTCGGACCATCCGATTGGGCGCTGAGCAAACCACAGGGACGTTGAAACGCTGGGCCACTTTCTTTAAATTATGTGACACTAAGTGTAGGTAAGGAATAACCGCTGGCCTCATATTGGGTCTCTCGAGGGCGGGTTGGCCCGTTCCTTTTATCTTTTTTACCAGGCCTTCAGCAACCTCAGTTAAGCACCTTTGCGGAAAGCTGGCCTCTTGCAGTTTTGTGATCTGTCGCGGGAAACTATCCTGAACGGAATCCTCGCAAGACTTCTTGAAAGCGGCCTCCAAGCACGTTTTGGCGATGCCCCTATTTACTAACTTAGAGTGAGCCGACTCAAATGGCAGGATCGCTTTCTTGGATCTCGGCTCATACGCCCAACACATGTGGTCTTCTAAAAAACTTAGTTTAATGTCTAAAAATTGTAACTTTCCCTCAGTGGGTGTCTCAAAGGTAAAAGTCAAACCGCCCGCGCAAGCACCGAAGATACGCATAATCGCAGATACAGCATCTGCCAATGATGCCTCAGGTGCCTCACTAAAAATAAGAAATCTACGTATCTAAAAATCCTGTTTTTGCCATCGCATCTTAGCTTCTCTAGGATGGCGTTGTCGTAACTGCTTAAAAAAAATGTCCCACAGAACCGGCGCCACACGCGACCCAATGCAGATGCCCTTCTTCTGAACATACAAGTCCTCTTCAAACGAAACATACGTGTGCTTAAGCTAAAAAAGATAGAAGTTCAAGAAAACTGTCAACGCTAACGCCACTGAAGGAACAAAACGTCATCTCTCCGTTTTTTCGATACATTTCCTAACCGCACAAAAGAGTTCCTCATGCGGTACAGCAGTGGTTCTCAAATGGGGGTCCGCGGACACTTTGGGGTCCGCGAAGTCATCCTAGGGATCCGCGAAGCCCTGCCTCATGGAAATAAAAGTTGTCTTTTTTCAGATTAAGAATAAACCTTCCATTTCTTGGGAGAGTTTTCTCGTGTATACGTCAATAATAGAAGTCTACTTCACACTAGCCCTCACTTACATCCATTTATTAAATCACTATCATAATTAATCAATAAATTTTCCTTCCCCTTACCACGAATGGGGTCATCCATCACATCCGCCGATCCACAAGGGGTCCGCGAAACATCAATGGTTGAGAGCCACTGCCGTACAGAATAAAAAAGATATTTAGCATCCACCGAAAAGGCACTTTGAAATCCCCGCGCTCCTTCCTCCAGAAAATGAATAACACTCTCCGAGTTTCGCACCAAAAAAGGATCGTACAGCTTCAATGTTGACAAGTGTTTGCTGAGGAAGCTAGGCAAGTGGGCCTGCCAGGAGCTCCTTTCCGTTACAATCGCTCTAAAAGGGTTCCCACTTTTGTGCGTTTTGGCAGAAAAGAAAATGTTTAGATGTAGACCGCGGTGGCAGATTGCACGCTTTTTTGCATCCCCGCCAAGTTCAAATCACCACAAAGCTCCTTAGCGCCGGCCTTAACCTTAGACAAGGAACCCGGGCTCACTTTTTTGAAGTTCTTGAGGATTGCTTGTTGTGACGTTTCAGCAAACATGTCCCGCGTCACAACCACAAAGCCACCTTCCTTATCGGAAGTTAGCAGCTTCAGGTCGTTGTCCTTGAAGTAGTCAATGATGTGCATGTTATTCCATCATTTCCGGCTTTCCGCAAAGGTGCTTAACTGAGGTTGCTGAAGGGCTGGTAAAAAAGATAAAAGGAACGGGCAAACCCGCCCTCGAGAGACCCAATATGAGGCCAGCGGTTATTCCATACCTACAATTAGTGTCACATAATTTAAAGAAAGTGGCCCAGCGTGTCAACGTCCCTGTGGTTTTCTCAGCGCCCAATCGTGATGGTC
>JABSTQ010003910.1:0-19628 GCA_013358835.2 Ixodes persulcatus
CCACTTCCGGTTCGGGTTTTGTTCGTGTGTTCCGCAATTAAATCGGTCTTTTGCGGTCTTTTGTTATGTTTTTCGCGTCCACCGACTTCTTGAAGTGCTATAATGCTTTGCAATTGACTGCGCAACTTTGCTGTTGCAGATCTCCGCGAAATGAAAGACGCAGCGAGCCACGGCCGTCGAGTGCGAACAGTCTGTCAGGCGCGCGTCGATTTCACGCTCAACACAAGGATCGCTTAATTTTGAGATCAAAGATGCACACATCTGACTCTTCCGGACAGCGAAGATACTTGATCGAATGAATCACACTTGAGTTCTTATGCAAATAAAGACTTATTAAAATGTATTATTATTCTCCCAAATATAAGTGCCTTTATTTTTGCCTGAAATTTGGAGCTTAAAACCCCACGGACGAACTAAATACAAAAAAAAAAAGTAAAAACACGTAAATTTTGAGAGTTTGTGTCAGCAGCGAACAGCGCCATTTGAGCGAACTGACGTTAGTTTTAGCGAATAACGGGGGCGCGTGTTTGAGACCCCTGGTATAGGGGAATGAAAGGGCGCCCTTTTACTCCCCTATGGGTCTCAAACAAATACTTTAACAATCTTTCATGGTGCGCACCATGAAAGATTGTTAAAGTATTTGTACTTTACTTTAAAAGTACATTGTATTTGAGTACTTTAACTCAAGTGCAGTGTGCCCAATGTATATACTTACCCAAGCAACACGCCTGTCCTATGAACGTCCACAGGACATCCTAAAGACAATCCCAGGGCTAGATGTGCTACTAGAGTACTACTTTACTGGAAGTACATAACCTCTCACTTACTTTGTACTTTACTTCAAGTACTTTTCAGATGTACTTTACCCAAAATCGATAGACCTCAAGGAATCTAGCATTGAGGTTTACCTACCCACTATCCTTCTAATCAAAACCAATCAGAACGCGGCGTCGTTCTGACGTCACCGAAACCCCTGCGCAAGTAGACGACTTGCTCTCTGCATAGCTTTATTGAAACCAGAGCCTCTGCTGAGACTTGTGTGGGCTACCATACACCTCTGGGGGGCTATGTTCGACAAATGTTTCATTTCTCCTAAAAAGACACGGAAGTGACGGAACTGACGATATCGCATCTGATTGGTTAGAGGTTCAAATGACGAAAGTTCCCTCTTTTGTCATTTGAGCCTCTAGCCAATCAGATGCGATATTATCAGTTCCGTCACTTCCGTTTCTTTTTAAGAGAAACGAAACATTTGTCGAACATAGCCCCGCTGGTTGCACAGATGGTCTTATCCACTTCGAGATTTTCTCTTTCTTCTTTTACATCCTCCGTGACAAGAGAGCACCTAGAATTTTCTTTTGAGCCCAGCTGGATGTTTTTATTACACATAGCTTTCGTCTGACAAGCTCCAGAGTGGGGATTCTCTTCGAATCTTTTGAGCCCACAAGCATTGTGGCGAGTGTTTGAAGGCTCATACAGACATGCCTTTTTATATCCTTTTGACCTTTAAATGATGTAAAAACATTGAAAAAAAAATTAGCAAAACTAAATTTTAACAGTCATCAGTGCAAAAGGATGATTGCAGTAGTCCAAGTTCTTCTGTCTATATTGGTAAGACAAAAAAAAAATCTTTCTAGAAATTTAAAAAGGGTGTCTATGTGTATCATGTTTTTGTCGGTGCACTTTTTTGGTCACACATAAGCCATCAGTAGTATGTCATGGCTAACTAAAAATAGAACCATTTTGTCCATCCCCTCATTGCTACTGGGCAGAAACAAGTAAAATGCATGTATGGTAACACCAGGAATACACATCAGTGTACTCTAAGCATTCACACTATTGTAAAACCCTTAATGTTCGTGATCCCTTAATTTTCGCGAATTTCGAGAATTGAAAAATTTACGAAAATTCGGGGCACGCCAAAATTTTGGTCCTTAAGGGTTTCTATGCAGGCGTCTGGAATTTCCGAGATTTAGTGGCCACGATTATGCCCCCTGTGACTGATTCACGAAAAATAGAGGCTGCGAAAATAAAGGGTTTTACAGTATGTGATGCCGACGAAGCAGAAAGAAACAATTTCTGAACTCCGTTTTCTCTCGTCGGCTACTACACCTTACTAGCAAGTTGCATAAAAGGCACCTCACACAAATAAAGACATCCTCTTTCAGTTCTTCGAGCCACATCCATCAGCAGTCATCACAAATAGAAGCGCCGCACACCGCCAGACCTCGACGAACAACTCCCCACCAGAAACTGTCCAAAATCAAGAACCCAGCCGCACTTCCAAGAAATGGCAGAGATGCCGCTACAAATCCCACCTCCGCTCAGGGTAAGAAGGCCGCCACGCTCCTCACAATGGGCGCTCTGCAAACGGGACACGTGTCCCTGACTTGCTCTGCGCAGTCCGTGCACACGCAGACGTGCCCGCACTCAAGCATCATCACTTCCACCGGGTTGCTGAGGCAGATGACGCAGTTGGGGTACTCAGACGCCACGGTGGCATCCCGCGTCTGCTTTCTGCGCTCCTTCTTGGCCTCCTCCCTCCTCGTCGCGTCCTTCATCTCCTGGATGCGCCGCTGCCGCCTCTGCCACCAGGACAGCAGGATGTAGACGGACAGGCCGGCCGCCGTGAAGCCGAAGACGAAGCAGGCCACCCGGAGGACATCCACCTCCGACTTTAGCTTGGACACGAGTGCCGGGTGGCTGAGGTGGGTGAGGTAGTAGCAGGAGCCGTCCGCCGGCGGAATCAGCCGGACGGCGTCCGTGCCCTTCTCGGTGGCGAGCGTACCAAAGCCCGTGAGCGTGGCGCCCTCTTCAAGGAGCATCTCCTGCTCCTCGATGCCCTTCGTCTGCTCGCCGCGCAGCCAGCCGAACAGGACGCCACTCAGGCCCTCGCGGTTCGGAACGAAGTTCTCGTAGACGCACTGGACCGGGACGTCCTCGCACTCGAGGGGGTCGACGACCTCGACCGTGGCCCCGCTGTGGCGGGAGGCCAATGCGAAGGGGACATAGTTGATGACGCGTTGGATCTCGCGCTGGGTGTGTGACCTGGAGGTGGGGGATAAGGGAAAGAAACGGGGCCAGCAGTTAGCCACTCAGTTTGTAGGTAGAGAGGTTCGCCAAATTCCACAGAATTAGACGATAGAGGTGCTTCTCCTAATGCACGCAATAGGCCTATTACTCGCCAAAATGGGACACACCCAATGATCGTGGTTCACGAGTCTGTAATAGCAATAACATGGGCTGTACCAAAAAGGCAAAAAGTTAACGGGGCTGGCATCGCCGTATAATAAAAATTGAAAGCCATTTACAACTCCCTGTAACGCCGAATTAGAGCGCAGCTCTTGAGGAGGAGGGGAAGGCACGGGGGGGGAGGGGGGACGGAGAAAATTTTCCGCTAAATTTAGCGGGCAAAATTTTCCGCTAGATTTAGCAGGGAAAATTTTTCCGCTAGATTTAGCGGGGAAAATTTTTCCGCTAAATTTAGCGGGGAAAATTTTCCGCTAAATTCAGCGGAGAAAATTTTCCGCTAGATTTAACGGGGAAAATTTTCCGCTAGATTTAGCGGGGAAATTTACCCATCATGCACCGCGCGGTTACGCCGACGCCGACGCCGCTCAAGCCGGAAACGGGCGCCTAAGAGCTGCGCTCTAAAAAGTGCGGCAATAGAGACCTCAAGTATTAGTGACTATAGTCACTGATTGAATGGTGGGGAAGGGTTTCAGTTGTCCCACCCCTTGCGAAAACTTCCTAACTTGGATAGCGCATGGGCGTCTGGTGAGCATCGAGCATGCACACTCGGCCAAAGCACGGTGGAAGGCAACGGGGGAGTACTAGGGGTCGGGCATTCAAGAGATGCTCTGTTGTTCTTGTCGGTGACTATTGGAGACGTGCGTGAACTACAGGGGGTGCTTCTCAAGCTATCAATATGATCATTTGTGAAATAGGACTATAGACTAGTGTCGCTCTACACATTCTGGCTTATCTGCTGCTTATCATTCGCCCCGAAGTTTGTACAAAGAAGCTTCTTGACTCTTCCTTCCTTCTGGCCCTCAAATTTTTATACCAATGCATTCTGATCCAGGAATTTCGACAGGGGCAGCAGTTAATTAAAAAAAGACGTCCATTCACATTGATTAAAAATTGCACTGATCAAAGAAGCACCCAGCGAAGGCGTACCGCGCGGTACGAGAAGCAAACTTAGTTCTCGTTTCCTGGTCCTGGAATTTAGTCCTGGAAGGTTCCTTCGCTAATCCTCCAACGCACAGATTGTGACGTGCCCAATGGGGGGGATCTTCTCCATTCACCTGCTCGCACAATGAACCCCACCACCCAGCATCCGAACGGTGCGCGCAAGCTCATACCAGACTTTTTTAGTCCCCTCTTTGCTTCCTTCGCTTCCCTCCCTCGAAGACGTGAGAGAAGGAAAGCCTTGCAGAATATCGGGTTTGGTCGTCGGGCTTTAACCTGATCGAGAAGAAACTGAGGAAGGAATAGCTCATCAAGCTGTAAACGGGCAAGTCAAACTCGAAAATCTATCCCGTGTACAGTAAATACTTCAATAAAAGCGACTTTGTGTTCCCCGTTCATTCCACTGTGTTCCATGAGTGCTGGTTTCTTATTAGTTCAAGTATATTTAATTTTTCAATCTTGAAAACCAATAGACCATATGCAAAAAGAAGCGCCATCTAGTGTATTTATGATCAACGATCAGATTTCCTCCATATTGGGGGGTTCCCGTACCGACGATTTCGCCCGAAAAACAATAGTCCCGGCAAAGTGTAAGTCGTAGAACTAAAATATGATCACCTGCTGCAAGTCCAGTACGAACCCTTCACAGGACGCCTTCGAGAAATACCGTTCATTGACCTGGATGGCCCAGTTCACTGCTTGAGTGACGAGTCTTGCGACCTCGTTGCTGACAATTCCTTTTCCTGAATTTGGCGGCCGTCTTTCTTTTCTTCGTTGATCCGAAACTAACCAGCAACCCATATAGTGTACAAATAAACTGCCCTAATATTACGAAAACCGAGTTAAATGCAGATGCACCTCGTCCACAACTGGAAGATGTGATAAACCCCCCAATATGGCGGCTCCTAATGGCATGATGATGATAGCTGGCAAGGATTTCGCATATGGCCTATAGGGCGTATTCACTTGAGGCCATAGCGAACTGTGCAATTCCTCAGCACGTGCTGACGGCCAGCTTCCACATTGTTCTTGCAACATTCATTTCACCCCATCAAGACAACCGGTCTTGCGAGCCAATATGTGTGAGCTTGTTCTGAGCATGCTCAGTGAACAGTGCATTATAATATGGTGTCCGGAGAATACCCCCTATAAGCATGTTTCCCCAAAACAACTGGCTGGAAGAGGCGGTAGCCGACTCCCGGAGTCTTTCCTTCGCCCGTTCGACTCAGAACGTGCAAAACCAACCCTGCGATCGTCTAGTGAGTCGGTGAAAAAAATAAGCTAGACACCTGTTATGGTTCACGAACGTTTGTATGTTTTTTTTTGCGGACCCAAAGAATATTTGCGCAGAATATGTGGTGCGTTTCTCGGTGAGAATTTTAAGTTTTTAATCCATCCTTAAAAACAAGCTGAAGAGGATCTTAAAGAAAAAACAAGTTAGAGGTGAATTCCAGCTTATTTTTGTCCCGTCAATTTGAATATCACAAGCATGAGCATTTCAGCCGAACATATCAATAAACGCCAGAAAAAACGAAAAACAAACCGCTGGGCGTGACATCATACCCAGAGGTTTCAACCGCCTTGCGCGTGCTGCCTGTCAGGGAATGCGTGCAGTGTTTTTGACTGCCCGGGTAAGGCTTGCGGAAGGTGCAGAAATGTTGAGATTTCTGTATATTACGTCACGATTTTCTCCTCCCACTGAACGAGCCGGGAGGGAGGGGCTCCACCTCTATTTTGAAGAGTGCTGTTGTGGCTACCTGGGATACTAATGTGAAATATAATTCTGATGTTTGTTATCCTTAAAGTAAAAAAAGACAATTTTTTTTTTTTTTTTTTAATTACAAAAGTTTTTTTAGTTTTCCTTTAAAAAAAACTGAAAATAAAATTTTTTTAAACAGCCTGGGTGGGACACGCGTGTCAAAAAAATTAATTTTACGCGGAAAAAAATATTTTTTAGAGCAATATTGACGGCGAGAGATTTATTTGAAATTCTGCGCACAAAGTCCATGACGTCACGGGTCATTCCGGAATGACCATCTCGGGCATTCGCTCTTTCCTCCTCAATGTGAAGGCGAAGCCGATCCAGCTCTCCTCCACGCGCCCGAAATGCCGACAGAGAAAACAAGTGGAAAGGAGGTGACTGCCGACTAAATCGCGTCTCGTGCCATCATTATTGCTCTAAAAAATTTCTTTTTGCGTGAAATCAATTTTTTTACACGCGTGTCCCAACCAGATTGTTAAAAAAACATATTTTTATCTTTCAAGAGGCCCCTTAAAAAATTTAGAAAACCAATTAACCAGTTGCCCTAAATTGCTGAGTTAAGCCTGGCAATTAAAAACAAAAGTTACTGGAATTTCAGCATCCCCTTTGAGCAGAAGTCGCAATGTCGCAAATTCCTTTGCCACACATTAAACTTAAAAAAGAAAACAGCTAGGCTTGGTTTGCATAGTATCATACAAATACTCGCCAGCTACTCTCAAATCACGACGGAAAAATCGGTAGCGGCAAGCTCCATATTAGCCAAAATGTGCACTGCGCCACGCAACATGGCAGGGCGCACATTCGCAGTTAAGACGACAGCACGTCCTACACTCGGGTGAAGGCAGAACAATTTTTTCGACAGTAGCCTCCAGAGATCCAACAAAAAAAGAATCAGAGATGCTGCGACACATGCCGTGCAAGGTGTCACGCAAGCACCAGGCTTGCTTCGGAACATTTTGAAGATTGCATCTTTTAAGAGTGGCTCGAAGATACTAATTCAGTAGAAAAAAAAAACTCCTAACACATCATACACGCTTTTTAAAACAGATCAAGAGTCATCAATGGAAAGCATAACCACTCCGTTCAATTACTTGGCGTGCCATCTGCTCGAGTCACACTCGCTACGTCACAGAAGAGCCCCCCCGAGGTGGTGCCACTGAAGCATCTCGTCGCCAATAGCGGCTATTCTCCGTTTGTGTTTTGCTCACTATAAAACTAACCCTCCGCTCTCACTCGCGCCTTCTCTTTTCCTGATCCCCACCACTTGACAGCAGGAGCAGATTTATGGGTCAGGCCAGGGAGGGGCGGTTGGCTAGTGGAGAGGGGAGGAGAGAGAAGGGGGGGGGGGCTGCTAAAATATGACGTTACGGTTGAAACATTGCCCAGATCTATTTAGTTGACCCAATATTTCCTATGTCACTAAAAACTAAACTTTTGGCTGGTGTATGTCAATGATGTTATTAAAACAAAGTTGATCTTCAGGAGCTTAGGGGGGCTGTCGCCCCCCACCCCCCTAAATTCGCCCCTGCTTGACAGTCGTAGAGTAGTGATTCAACCTTGCCAGTTGGCAACTGGTTTGTTTACCTTTCCCACAAACGTCATTCTTCTTTCTTTAAGGGAGATGTGCTTCCAGAAGATATTTTGCTGTCAGCAGATGGTAAGTACCCCAGACGATAAATCTCTCTTGCTAATCAGACGGTTAGCAATTATGGCGTTTATCATTGGTGTTTGTTCAAGACGATGGGTATGTCGCTTTATTTTTGTGTCATGAGAAAAGCCAATCTCAATATGTGACCATGCCGGTTATTGTACTAGCCTTTTACTGGAAAGGGGCAGTGTTTTAATAACAGTGGACATAGTGTACAATATACTCTTTGTGAATAGTATTACGCACACGTGCAGTGGAAACAAACATGGTAACAAGATATGCACGTATCTCGCAACACTTAAAGGGGCACTGACACATCAAAATCATATTTTTTTTTATTATCCGAAACGATTGAAAACGATGCCGGGACATTACCCTCAAAATTCGAAACTTGAAAATTCAGTATTTGTGAATTAAAAAAACAATTTCCAAATGCCGAATTTGAAGTTCCCGCGCGATCCGCGCCAGTACAGTGAGTCAAATTTTGCGGTCTCCTGCGACTCGACTTTTTTTCAGACCTCCGCCGTTGCCACGGCAACCCCAAGCGAGAAGGAGGTGATAACACGCCGGCGCGGGAAAGAACCGGTTTCTTTCCCGACTCTGCGTGTTGCTCGCCGACGAGCACCGCCAAGTTTTCCGAGGGAGGGTACAAATCTAGGAAGCAACATCACACCGAACTCTGATTTCTGGTATTTCAAAAAGAGGGGCCGTAGTGCGTTCGCAATTGCGTTAAAAAACATGTTTTACGATTGCCGTTATTAAATGTTATAGAAATGTCACCTACAAAGCTTCTAAATTTCCTGATTTTTGACGTCACCGATCAAAAGAAGCAAGGAGGTGAGCGTGGGAAATTTAAACGCCAAAAATAAAAAGGCGCACGCGCGCGCAAGGAAATTTTTTTTCGTGATGCGTTTTTTTTTTTTTTGCGTGTCTGTGACTACAACTTGCATCGTTTTAGAGAATAAAAAAAATACGACCTTTGGGTTGTCAGTGCCCCTTTAAGAGGTGTAAACGAAGCATACAATATATGACCTGTGCTTGTTATGGAAGGGGAAATATTTGTACAGTATGTTATATAGCTGGTAGACACGGTTAAATACTGGAAAGATAGAAATGCCACTAGATAGTTAATGGAACCAAACCTATCCAGTTAAATATTGATAAATAGCCGAATCTCATTAATTCAAACTCTCTTAATTCAAACTTACGAATAATTCAAACTAACATGCAGGTACCATCCTATGTGTCTCGATGGGGGGATACTCCCGATAATTCAAACTTTGCTTTATTCAAACAAACTTTTGGTCCCCTTAGAGTTTGAATTAATGCGATTTGACTGTACAAACTAAACTTTTTGCGGATATTACTGCAATACTCTGAGAGATGGCCCACCTAACATAAAAAGAAATGAGGATGAAAATGAGGGGTGGGCTAACTTTCGGAGCGCAATAAAGAAAGTGAAAAAATTATTGTTTTACATTTTGTGGCCGGTGAAACTTGCGATTGCAGCAAGGGGTGATGAAGCAAAAATGATTGTCCTTTCAAGTCAGCAACATTCACTTATCTCCCATTGTAGCTAAGTGACACTGAGTCTGCCAAGGCCACCACTGGCCTCGGCAGAGGGACCTTTAAGACGGACATTTTTCTGTGTTTTTGAAAAAGTAGAAAATCATGTCAAAAAGTAGGGGTGGGACAGGGATACTACGGTTAAAGGACACGGTAAACCCAGCAGACGAAGACGCCTTTGAGACCCCAATGACCCCTCACCAGAAGCGTGAGAAGGGGCTCCACTGGATCTTGTGCTCAGTGAGAACGCACTCCTGAATGACGGCCTTGGCACTACGGATGTGCCTGCTTTTCAGGGTGTCTCCGAGCGACTTCACCTGACCCCTGACGACGGCGTGCACTGCCTTGCCATCTGGGTACTCCTCCCGCAGCTTTTGCACCAAATGCGAGTCAATGTCGAACTGCCGTGCCGTCTGCGAGAAAACATGAGTTCTAAAGTGTCAAGACTGAGACGGGGAGAAACAAGTGGTACGAAATGAACACGGAGAAAAGCATGAACGAAAGAGTTTTCGAGAGGAAAGTATGCAACTCCATACTGCACCCCCTCCCCCTCCCCTCCCCCCTCCCAGCCCCAGCCCCAGCCCCAGCCCCCCCCCCCCCAAAAGGAACAATGAAACGAGGCACACTGTACTGGTACTTTCCGCAAAAGCCTCAAGGTGTGTTTTAGCGAAGTGCTAGAAACTCCATAAATTTCCTTGACATCTGGATACTATGACTTCGTGCCTGATTCTTGGCTGTGATGATGTGTTTCTTGAATGTTTATGATTGCTAAAGCGGAACACTGACGAAATGGTTGTGGGTGTGCGCACAAGCATATGTTGCAAGGCAGGCTGCAGTCAAGAATGCGAGCGACCCACCAACTGTTGCCATGATATAAGTGGTGATGGTGGGACCTAAACCAATGGGAGAATGTGATAGCATCTGGTTCACTATCCACACACATATGAGGGTCGCAACAATCTCTTCACTTTTTTACAGAACAAAACTTCCCCTAGCGTTACGTCCGACATAACCCAAGTTACGTCCAAATCTCCGCCTTCCCTAGGTTCACGGGGGAGAGAGAGAGGAAGGCCGGGGGGGCTGTTAGGTCTACGCGTTTCAGTGCTCCGTCAGGAAGTAACACTAGCCACAGCGATCTAAAAAAAAGTGCACACGCAAGATCCCCACAGTGTAGACACTTCATCTGGTTCCAGTCTGTCTTTTGGCCCAACAATGCGATTCGGGTAGACTTATCGATGTAAAAATTCACTCAGACGACAAATGTCAACGAATGGAAAGGTGATTCAGAGAAGGAAGAAACATGCAACTAAATGCACAACATGCAGCTAAATGCACAAAGTTCAGGGTCACAGGAAAAGAGCGGAATGATACAGCCAGGTGCCAATCGGCCGAGGCATTGTGCGGACTGGAGAGCGTGCCAGCAACACGCCACATTTGCCGATGTGCGCGATTACAGGTAACAAGAAATAGTGGAAGAGACGCACAGTAGCACACCAAGGACCGTCCGGCATACCTGCACAGCCTCGAAGTTCTTCGTCTTTGACCGGTAGATCTTGTAGATCAAGCCCAAAGTAATGGCATTGATTCCTAGACACACATTGTCCACCGTGACGTATTCCGAAAACCAGTCGGGCGACATTCTGATACAGTTGTCCCTTTAATATACGCTGACCGCGACCGAAAACACCGTGCCACCGGAGATACTAAACTTGTAAACCACAAGCAATCTCGTTATGCACAGATCACGGCACGATCACGGCATGCAGAGCCGTATATGTACGGCATGGATCAATGTGAAGCTGTAACAACGAGCTTGAGTTAACTTAGAGCGGTAAACCAGCGTCCAAAAATGGCACCCCCCCGGTTGCTGCCATCTTGCCTGTTTGCCACATTAGTGATCACGTGACGTCAAGATGGCTGCGCCCAAAGGTGGGCCAGATCAGATTGGCCAGATCGCGGTCAGCACATGGGCGCTCTGGGGCTGCGTTCCATTCTTACTCGAATAGAGCCGAGTTACTCCGGCGGATCAAGTCACGTGACAAGACAGACACGGCAACGCTGGACGCGGGTAGGTTTTCGAACGCAACAGGTACGAGAACTTCACCCAGGAGTGAGATAGAAGCTGCGTTCAATTTACTTGCACCTTCTGCACCGGTGCAGAAGGTGCAAGTAAATCGAAAGCAGCTTCTATCTCACTCCTGGGTAAAGTTCTCGTACCCGTTGCGTTCGAAAACCTACCCGCGTCCAGCGTTGCCGTGTCTGTCTTTTCACGTGACTTGATGCGCCGGAATAACTCGGCTCCTTTCGAGTAAGATTGGAACGCAGCCCCGAGTGCCCACCTGCTGACCGCGATCCGGCCAATCTGATCTGGCCCACCTCTGGGAGCAGCCATCTTGACGTCACGTGATCACTAATGTGGCAAACAGCCAAGATGGCGGCAACCGGGGGGGTGCCATTTCCGCTGCAGGCAGTGGGTTCCGGTTTACCGCTCTAAGGTAAGACTCAAGCTCGTTGAGCTGTCCTTTAGGCCAGCGCCCGCTGTTTAGGCACACGCATGGATGCATACGGATGATTAATCTAATTGGGCGGCCGTTTGCGCCACCTAGACAGTGTTCCTAACTAACTTTGACAGCTAACTTTTATCAAAAGTTTCGTGGTTCCTCTATTTTCTAGTGGCGTAGGCAGAGGGGGGGGGGTTAAGGGGTCGAAACCCCCCCGAAATGCCAAAGCTACCCCCCCCCCCCCCCCCCGGTGCCAGCATTGGGCCCGCTCGCAACCCTGCTCACTCAAGTCGGTCTTGCACAGGGCAGGGAGCAGCGGGGGAGCGCCATAGAGATCATATACTAACTCTAGAGGAAAAGGTCCGCCATTTTCCCATGCATTCTGGCTGCCGCAAGCGGCGGAGCATGCAGGCAGACCCTCGGGGTCCCAAACATGGTTACCATGGCAACCGAAGCCTCGCTATCCCCGATCGCACCTCCGGAAAGGGAGTCTCATACCATTTATTCTGCGAAATTTCGTCGACAGCATTCGATTTCACGAACTTCAACAATCCACGAACTTACCGGTGGAAAGGTATTCACGTTCCTTTCGAAGCTTTCTTTTTGCATAGCGCGCAGATGTACGGCCTCGCGTCAACGCTAAACTAAACCAGATAACCGACTTCGCGGGTGGGGCGCGAGAGGGCGCGGCCGAGGAATACGAAACCGCGCAAGCACCAGATTTCCGAGATTTCGACAGAAGGGAAGTTAATGCAACGTAATGAGTATATTGGTTTTTATAAGCATTAGAATAGCTCAGAATTTAGTTTACAACGTTAAATTATCACCGTTTATATTGCTGAGAGTTTTCAGTCTTCGCGATTACCATTGCGACTGTCGTCCTTCAGCTGGCAACATTGCTTTCTTTTTCTCGTGTTCTGTCGCTCTCTTTCGCGATCTTTCACTCGGGACCCCGGGTGTCGGCGCGCGGGATTTGCCACTCCTCCTCACCCACCTTTACCCCCCTGGGGAGCGCGGACTATGGAAGAATGTTTGTGGGGTAGAAAATGCTCAAAATAAATAATATAGTAAATATTTCTTCATTCGTGCTTATTTGATGGGATGCGGACGGATATTTCAAAAGATTTGTGGGGTGAAGAATGGTCCAAGTCACCAGGCTCGATCTAAAATGGACCGTAAAAATCGACACCTGCACGTAGCAATCTAAACTTTTCGTCAAAGGCGTATTTCACAGGTCGGTTTTTTCTTGTAAATTTACAAAGCGTAGCTCTCTTTTCGTAAAAAATAAGGCCAAGAAACTTGCCAGGGCTTAACAGACTAATTGTTAAAAAAGGAGATAATAGATACGTGGATGCCGTTTTCAGGGAATATTTGTGGGGCTCGGTGCACATCAGATAAGGGGATAAACGTCACGGTATATTGACTAATTATCCGAATTTTCTTAATTTCTTTTTAATTACCAGTTTAATGGGCCTAGTGCCAATTATTGGTTTAAAGTAGGGCCACTATTAAGGGCTAAACCAATTCACACAGTTTCCGAAAAAGCAACGAGCTTTGAAATATTCATCGTTAAAATTTTGCCTTTCGTCGCTTCATTCAAAATTGCTCGCTGAAGGGCGCGCCTGATTCTGATGCGTAGAAGAGTGACGCATCTGTTTCGAGCCCTGCGTCACTATCTCGGCAACACGTCTTTGGTGGACGCGCCGGCGTCACACTTCCAAGATCGTGACGGACATACAGACCGCTCAAAATCAGGCGCGCTCTTCAGCGCGCGGTTTTGAATAAAAAAAACAAAAAACAAAACGTCAGAATTGTAACGATGAATATCACAAAGCTTGTTGTCTCTTGGCAAATCGCCCCAATTGGGTTAAGGTTCATTGATTGTGGCCTTCAAAACTGCGATTGCGACATGGCCAATTAAACCGTTAATTAAAAAGTTAATTACAAAATGTTGGTTAATTAGCATATGTGACGCTTATGTTCTCATCTAACGTACGCCGAGACCCACGTATATACAAGATGACGGCCTCAACGTACCTATCACCTGTTCTTTTCTTCGGTTCGGTTGAAAAAAAAAATAAATAAAAACCCTGTATACATTTATAGAAATCTGTGCGAGAACGGTTGACAGATGCCTCCGTAATATTCAAGCGATATAACATGGTGCACAGTTCAAGAAGCTGAACCATGAAAAAGGCAGAAATCAATATCAATAATGAAAGTAGAGGTACTAAATGGGGTTTGATGACATTGACAATTATCTGAGGAGCAGGTTTTCCAAGTCTCTAATCACCTTGGTAAATGTATGCTTGCTTAAGACAGATTTTTTTTTTTTTTATTAGGGGTTTTCTGAAAGTTTTATTGAGTCTGCAAAAGAGCTGCTATTCTGTTCCCCCGGATGATATTTTGCCAGAGGAACGGGCGGGATTGTAGATTTTGGCATTTTATTAATTCGAACAAATGTAAGGCCGATAGAGATCAGTTCCATTGTCACTATGCCTTCCAGGGAGACATGCCCATACTACACGGAGGATCGCCAGGTCCTCGCATATATTTTGGAGCGACAGCAAAAACCATCTTGTGCAGTGCAGACCCAGTGGAGGTCATCCAACCCAACTCATCGTGTTCCTTGGAGAGGGCTCTTGTTTTATGCATCCTTATATACTGCTTGAAAGACCTGACTTACCCAAGCTCCTTCGCCCAAACCCTTGGGCTCGTGCAATGAATGTTAAAAGGGGTGGCAGGGTTTGAGCGTGCGTGGGTGACTAAGAAGCTGGCTGGCGTGGACAAGAGCATTTCATCTAGAATCTAAAAATAAAATTGGGCTGACCAGTTAATGCCTCTTACCCGCATGTGTTGTTGGTCCCATTTCTGTTTGTTTTTTGCATCGTTTAATATACAGGGTGTCCCCAAAAAAAGTTTAGATGCTAAAATAGCCCGCAAAATCAGAAACTTGACCGATCAAGTTGTAACTGCTTACAAAAATATATCTACTAGTCATCTTTTTGTGTTAAAATTTAAAACCTCAACTTCGAAAACAAAATTAAAAAAAAAAAAACGGATTTTTGCACGTGTTTCAATGGCGGAGAAGGGGTTTGCTTACCTTTTCCGGAGGTTCCCTGTACCGCCGTCGAAAAAACAAGTAAAATCAGTTTTGCTTTTCTTCTTTTTCTTGTACACGGAGCTGAGACCTCAAATTTTAGCCCAGAAATATGACCAGTGAACAACATTTATGGGAGCAGTTACAACTTAATTCGTCAAGTTTCCGACTTTTGCGGGCTGTTTTAGCGTGTAATGTTTTTTGGGCCCTGTATTTTCGGGTATTTATTTTTAATAAACCTATACCGTCATATGCGTTTTGAGCGTAAACATTTCGGGCTTAAAATTTGCACGAAGTTGAATATCAATGCTTATGCCTAAGAAGTTCATGTCTCTTAGAACTTTTTGTGTAATCTGTCATTCAAGGCTGCAGTTTCATGATAAGTGTCAGTGTTTTGTAAATTGAAAGTCTTCAACAAATAGTTAGTAATAAGCTTAATTAAAAATCGTCGCCAGTTGCTTCTACACGCTTCCAAATGGTATCATGCTATTGACAGCAGCACGGGTCCTTACAAGACTTCACATCACATTTGCTTGTAACTTAAACTTACAAGTTTCCATCCACTCAGTGTCTTCTTTGGAATTTCAGCCAAGGATTCATTAAATGCATTCTTGTGATCACTTCGCCCAAGGGGCACTCCAGCGCAAACACTTTTTTTTTTTACGAACAGCCTCAATACAAAGCGCTGGTCTAAATATGTTTTTCCCAAAAGTGTAAGTTATTTTCGTGCAATATTTACGGCGCGGAACGCAGTTTTAACGGGCGGTCCTCCTCTCCACCTTTCTCTCTCGCACCTGTCTGCAGCAGCGGAGGACCTATGGTGATTGCAACTTGGAACCAATTGCACTGCGTACTAAAATGCGTCTGCGCCGAAAATATTGCCCGAATTGCATTATATGTTTGTGAAAAATCCGCCTTTTGACCTAGGCTTCCTATCCAAGCTGTTCGTAAAAAAAGAAAAGTTTTATGCTGGTGTGGCTTTTTAATTAAACGAGATCTCACATATGTGGGTTTGGAATGCGCTCACGCTGACCGTGTGATAATCTTAGAACCAGGGCAGGAATTGCGAGATTTTTCTGTGCATGTAACTTTTATATGTCGAAAATATATACAATTCGTTCAATAACTGATAAGCGTTTTTTATACAGTTCTGGAGCTCTGAGTGTTTGCTTGTGGTCTTTATCATGCACCATTCCCCTGGCTGCAGTAGACGCCAACATTATATTTTTCGTGTTGACAAACTAACCTGTTGAAAAACAACTACTTTCAACAATTATGTTTTTTTTAATCATCTCATTTAAGGTCAAAAAGCGCTTGTTTTCTAATTTTATGTTTTAAGTGTAAACCCTGTACACAGATTTTAGTTTACATAAGTGGTTGAGTGTGTTGTTTTTGTTAGTATGGAGTAGCTCAAGTGGAACACTGGGTTTAATTTAATAAATAGGTTTGTAACTGTCTGAGTCGTTGTTCTTGTTCTTCCTTGCGCGTGGGTGCTGGAAAGCTTAGAAACAGCCAGCTGAAAAAAGACAGCAAATTGGACGGCCATCTTCAACGGGCCGGCTGAAGATGGGACGCCTGTATTGACTTGACATGTCACAACTATAAAGCCGTGAGAAAATGGATCTTTTGTCACGGCTGCATTGCCGTGACACTATGTCATTGCAATATAGCCATGACACGAGATCCAACTTGTCACGGCTACATAGCCGTGGCATAATGCCACGGCAATACAGCCGTGACACCGAGATCAAACTTGTCACGGCTACATAGCCGTGACATAATGTCATGGCAATACAGCCGTGACACAAGATCCAACTTGTCACAGCTATTAGCCCCGAGAGCGAACACAAGCGTCGCTGCGGTCGCCGCGCCCTGATTGGGTGAGGTGTACCGTGACGTCAGGAAGAGGACTCCGCTCCGCGATCTCGCATCGGCTCGGTTCCCAGCACCGGTTTCCTGGTTTGGCGTTGTGTGCCGCAAGCACTTCGAGAAGTAGGACCTCGTTTACCCGGTGTACAAGACGTTGAGTTAGGCCAATATAGACGTGCTTCCGTACATTTTATAAGCCTGCTTGTCCCTTTTACCTTTAAAACTGGGTTACAAATCCCGAAAGCTATCGGCGGAGGCGATTCCGCCGATGAACCTCCCCGTCCCCACACGACAGAAGGCAATTTTGCGAGGGGTCGGTGAAGCGGTAGCGCAAGTGTTTCAGACGCTGGAATTCTGTTCCTTGCAGATTCATGATTTAGGACGATATTACATCCCGCTTTCAAGGCATTCGAAGTGGAATTTATATCATGGGCCTTTGGGTGGTCGGCAAATTAGCTCGCGACCCCGACTCTGCGCTGCTACTCTGCATGCGCTGGTTCGCAGATGTTTTAAAGGCCCTGCGTCTGATGATCTTTGAAGTGCTCGTGGAACAGGGTTGTTTTACATAAATGTAGCTTCTTCGTGAATTAATTATATAGTTTATACACCTATGCAGGCATATTTCTTAGAAGATGCATAATTACTGGAAGTTAGTTTGTATGGTAGCAGGAAAAACGGCCGAATTGCTTCCCGTTGCCTGTATGATATGTATTGAAGTGCCCAAAATATGCACAGCAATAGTACCGTAATTTGTAATCTTTATACTTTTTCCTGACATTCTTTATTCCAGCCTTGGGTATTCGGAAAATACACCGTTTAGTTTGAATTGTCGTTTATTTCCAATTAAAAGAGACACTGCTGCAGGTTCCCAAAAGCTTCCTCAGCCTCCAAACTCCCTACAGCTGGACTCTCTGACAACAGAGGAAAACAGGAGTAAAAGCAAGCATTCGAACGTCTGTCCAGTGGTAGATGCAGCACTAGTAGCAGAAAATGTGGAACCTGTGAAGGGTGACAGTCTGCGTGCGAAAAACTTCTGGTATTTTAGCTTCAGGACAATTCGATTTAAGTAAAATCTCAATTTTAGGACTTAAGGGACTAATAACAAGCTAGACACCTTCGCTTACGTTTGTTATACATTATTTGAGGGTTGATATAAACAAGTCAACAGATACCACCCGTGTAGTCCATTGAAATACTATCCAAATCCAGCAAAGGTCAAATGCGAGCAGTGTATATAATAAATGTTCCTTGTTTTTTTTTTTTTACTTTGCCCCTGCACTTGGGCTGTCTTACTTGTGATTCTCTCCCCATGGCCCAGACTGTATTTAGCATGTTGCTCGAGCAGCATGCAGCTTTTCTGCTTCGGCGATCTTGTTTAAAAACAGAGATACAAAAAAAAAATAGTATACAAAACCTGCCAATTAATTCAGACCATCAGCAGCATTTATTGTGTGAGATGTAAATCTAGAGTGATGCTCCTGCAATTGTGGCCATATTTCTTTATTTTCATATACCAACTGTGATTCATGCGTTGCCTGCCCTGTCAACCATGCTTAAAATGTTGGTTGAAGTTTCGCCTGCAGCTACAGGCCATACCTCAATAAAGCCCCATATAAAAATTTACACTTCCTACGAAAAACACGGCAAAAAAAGAAAAAAATTAAATAGAAACGAGCGCGCCGAAAGCTAACGTCGTCACAGCCTCCACAGGGCGAGCGGGGCGAGTCGGGGAAAAATTCTCTCCTCGCCGTGACGTCACCCCGGTTCGCCGTAAGGGGGCGCCACGCGAACTTCTCGGGGCTAATAGAGCCGTGACATGCTGTCACGGCTATCCAGCCATGACAAGTTGGATCTCGCTTGTCAAGTTTCAGCGACGGTGTCACCGCCCTGGCGGCCGGTCGCCGAAAGAGAAAGAGGGGGATAGGTTCGCTGGGCGTTGGCTTCGTGTAAATGCGTTGGCCGCGAACGTAGGCTTATAAATTTCGGCAGCAAGAATATTACGCGGCTCTAGTGTCCCGGTACGAGCAACAGAGGTGACACGATCTGCTACGACTAGCTACGACCACCCGCCGCAGCGATGCCGGCGATGAAGGAGCGCGACCTGTGTATTACGCAGTCAGTCGCCGTCGCCCGACGCGCCCGACGCAGATCGTTTGGCTTTCCGCCCCGGGTTCTTCATTTGTACTTGGAACCGAGTATTATTTCCTGTGCTTGTGTATGTGCTCAGTGGCTGGATATGGACCTCATAGAGCAGTTCTTCAGACTCAACAGCGACTCAAATTTGACGGCGGAGGGGCTTGCAGCAACGCTTTCGGTTGGTGCACGGGTGTGACGACTACACGGATAAATTTTAAGATTGCTGCTAGCAAGGTGGGCCATAGTCACTCCGTGCAAAGGCGAATCTATCGCGTTTCCAATCCACCTTTGTTTCTATTGTTTTTATCACGCACGACCGACTACTAAGCAAATGCTTCTGTACCGATCACGGAGTGAACGTCTTCGGCCTTACATTGCGGAGCGCCCAATAAAAAGTCATGTTCGTTCAGCAAGAAAACTTCCCTTTCGAGTGACCTTTTTTGATTGATAATTTCTCCCGTGTCTAGGTGCTTTAATCAACACGATCGATTAGGTTTGCTTCCCTAGTTAAGATATTTTGCTGCCACATGCGGCACTAATGTTTGGCACGATGTATGCCACTGGTGATATTGTGAATTGGTTTACTTCCAAAGCTAAAAGTGTAACAGGTGGGACCATTCAGTTTGCTAAACATGTGATGATATGGGAATTTCTTTGCATAACTAGCGTTTTACGTTTAAGATTGATAAAAAACATGCTCATCTGATGATGCTTGTCTACAGCATAAGCTTTGCAGATCCAGAATGGGTGTGCTATAGGCTACAGTCTCAAGGTTTTTAATGTACCAAATTGGTGATTACACGGCAATAAATATTGTGGTGGAAAACTGCCAAAGTCAAATCCTGTCAGCACCTT